>JAKZJZ010002958.1:0-11998 GCA_022702705.1 Papilionanthe hookeriana x Papilionanthe teres | reverse complement strand
TATAAGTGGAATGAAATCATTTTGGTTGAGCCATGAAGCCATATCAAGCCCACATGAGCCATGAAGGGACTCATTTGAGGCATTCACTATGTTGTTCCTAACCCTCTTAGCCAAGGGTTTAGGGGTTAAGGACCATCCATGCGAATCACCTACATGAGTCGGAGGTCAAGTTAGGTATGGGTGTGGTTTTAGGAGGTGTGTGAAAGTGTAGTGTATGAGTGTAGTGTGTGTGTAAGTCAGCCCCTTCACTCGTACTCAGAGCCACCTGTAGGGCGCTCTAAGGCCAAAGAGTCCCATAGAACTCATCCTTTAAACTTCCACATTCGATCTCAACCCTCTAGGTGATTAGGGGTCTACAGTCAAGTTTGTGGAGTTTGCGGGGAGTTAAGAAGTGGTTTGAATTTCTAAAAGGTGGTGGATCCCAATTCTAGTCCTCTAAAATAGTCAAAGGAAAAGCCTAAGGCTAGATCCTAAGTACTAAAGAGAAGAAGAGAAGACCTCATCAAAAATGAGGTCAACAAATGGACCCCCAATAGGTGTGGTGAGTCGACGGAGCGCACCGCGCGTATCGGTGTTGACCGAAGCGATCAACAAAACCAACACGGATGTCCAAGTGACAAACTTAGGACGAAGTAGAAGAGTTTCGCCGGGGAGTGTCAAGTATATCTCTAAAACTGGAGATTCCTGAACTCCCGCTGGGGAAAGGAGGTGAATTCCAAATCACATGATCTGGGGGGATTTCGATTTAGATTTTATTTTGTTTCAATTTAAGTTTTGATGTGTAAGTTTTAGATTTTGATTTTTTATTTTAAATTGAGGTTTGATTTAAAATTTATTTAAGAAAATTTGGATTTGAAACGAGAATTGAAACCTAGGTTCCAATCTCGGGATCGAAAAGGAAACTCGGAATTTAGGTACCAGCACTGGAATGAGAATCGGAGATTAAGTGTCGATTGAAAAGGATGAGAATCGAATTTAGGTACCGACCTCGAAAGTTTAAACGAAGCCGGAGTTGAAATTTAAGTATCAATCCCGGGAGAGAATCGAAATTTAAGTATCGGTCTCGAAAGATGGGAGGCGAACTTAGGTACCGTCCCCGAAAGAGAACTTGAATTTAGGTATCGATCTCGAAAATGAGAGTTGAAATTTAGGTATCAATTCGGATGAAAATCGAAATTTAGGTATCGATCTCGAAATTGAGAGTTGAAATTTAGGTATCAATCTCGGAAGAGAGTCAAAATTTAGGTATCGACTTCGTAATGAGAACCGGAATTTAGGTACTCAGTCTCGGAAATTTTGAATTGAAATTTAGGTATCAATTCAGATGAGTATCGAAATTTAGGTATCGATCTCGGAATGAGAAATGGAATTTAGGTATCAGTCTCGAAAGTTTTGAATTGAAATTTAGGTATCAATTCGGATGAGAATCAAAATTTAGGTATCGATCTCGGAATGAGAACTGGAATTTAGGTACCAGTCTCGGAAATTTTGAATTGAAATTTAGGTATCAATTCGGATGAGAATCGAAATTTAGGTATCGATCTCTGAATGAGAACTGGAATTTAGGTACCGGCTTCGGAAATTTTGAATTGAAATTTAGGTATCAATTCGGATGAGAATCGAAATTTAGGTATCGATCTCGGAATGAGAACTGGAATTTAGGTACTGGTCTCGGAAATTTTGAATTGAAATTTAGGTATCAATTCGGATGAGAATCGAAATTTAGGTATCGACCTCGAATGAGAACTGGAATTTAGGTACCAGTCTCGGAAATTTTGAATTGAAATTTAGGTATCAATTCAGATGAGAATCGAAATTTAGGTATCGATCTCGGAATGATAACTGGAATTTAGGTACCAGTCTCGGAAATTTTGAATTGAAATTTAGGTATCAATTAGGATGAGAATCGAAATTTAGGTATCGATCTCGAAAATGAGAGTTGAAATTTAGGTATCAATCTCGGAAGAGAGTCAAAATTTAGGTATCGACCTCGGAATGAGAACTGGAATTTAGGTACCAGTCTCGAAAATTGAGAATTGATATTTAGGTATCAATTTGGATGAGAATCGAAATTTAGGTATCGATCTCGGAATGAGAACTGGAATTTAGGTACCAGTCTCAGAAATTTTGAATTGAAATTTAGGTATCAATTCGGATGAGAATCGAAATTTAGGTATCGATCTCGGAATGAGAACTGGAATTTAGGTACCAGCCTCGGAAATTTTGAATTGAAATTTAGGTATCAATTCGGATGAGAATCGAAATTTAGGTATCGACTCTCGGAATGAGAACTCGAAATTTAGGTACTGGCCTCGGAAATTTTGAATTGAAATTTAGGTATCAATTCGGATGAGAATCAAAATTTAGGTATCGATCTCGGAATGAGAATTGGAATTTAGGTACCAGTCTCAGAAATTTTGAATTGAAATTTATTGTGGAGATTTGGATTTAGTGAGAGATCGAAATGAGATATGAAAGTTTTTTATATCCCATGGGAATCAATCAAAGTCTGATTACTTGGCGAAGGGTACAAACCTATGCCATCCGGATCAAATTGAAAACTCTTCGTGATTCTGAAATCATCCCAAGAGAGGGTTTCAAGGGAGGTCTAGAATAGATCTTGATTTGAAGAAGGATTGGAGGGTTTCGAGAAGATGGGTTTAAACCGGAATTTAGTTTCGAGCTTTAAATTTGTTTTGTTTGTCCTTTAACTATCTCGTTTTTGTTGTTTATTTGGTGTTCAACATTTTTTAGATTTTTAAGGAAAGTTTTCTTTTATTCCTTTTTTTTATTTCTTTTCTTTTCTTTGTTCGAAGTTCATTTAACTTTAATGGCGTTTCCCAATCAATTTGCACAAAAGAGGTGAAGGCCAAAAATGTGACATGGTCACTTTCATTCCAATCATGTCGAAGATACATCATACAACTCGATCCGGAATATATTTCATACAATCCATGTAGACTCAAAACGGACTATGTATGATCTTCGTCGATCCATCCAAAGAAGCATCCGTCAAAATCCATGTCCGAATAGTGGGGTACATGGTCAATAACATCACCTTCCAAGCCATCCTCGGCAAGGATGCCGTATGGATGTACATCGGAGGTGTGATATTTTCCATGTAGCTCACAGCTCGTAAGGCCGGAGGCTCTCTAGCTCCGGATTTGGCCGGAAATGGTAAGGTGTCTTCCCGTCGTCCATCCTCCCGAAAGTAACCGAGATCCGCTTCACCGGTACTCCCGGTATGCAATGCTTAGCGATATCCGCTCCGTTGCCCTTCGCATCATGACGGAACCTACCGGTAAAGGTATCTTCACCGGCCCTCGAAACTCACCCGGGCTCGCTATCCGGAGGTCGTATCCGAACATGATGTTACACTCGTTCGGGAAAGAGACCGTGCGTAAAGGTCCGACAAAGTCGTGGTGATCTATGTGTGGGGGTATGCGATCACCCCGCTCAGTAGATGTTAATAATGCAAATATTGGGTATGCAATCTGCCGGCAGTACCCTCCATGTTATCAATCTCTTTACCATTCTCTCGATGACTAGTGGCATCGGATCCACTTAGCCATGACGGAGTATTCCCGGAGGGTTTCCTTCCGTCTTCCGCAAAGTTGTAACAAAGATCCACATTGTATCGTGATTCTTCCTTTCCCCGGCATCCATCTCCGGGTTCCGAGTATGTGTTTTCCCTCAGGCGGCCCGCTCGGCCCATTCTTTTCAAATCCCGGATGCAATCCACGATTTGCCGTTGTTCATACTCCGAGAATACGTTCGTGTGTAGCTCGAGGCCCTCTAGTATATTGATCCTTCTGCCTCTGATTCTCTCGAAGTATTCAAAAGTTTTCTTTTCGACATTCTGCATTCTTTCCAGCTCGTACTCTGGAATAATTTGCAAATGGCGAGGCCTGGTGACGTATTGTGGGATATACGGCTCGATTCCTTCACGTTCTCCCGCATACCTCGGCTCCTCGGGGATGATGTATGTCGGGACATCCCCGGGTTGCTTCGCAACAAGGTCATGCATCACCGGTGGTTCTATCCGGTGGCGTGGTAGCCTTCTTTCTTCCGGTCTTTGTGAGATTTCCCCGGTCCTTTCCGTCATCCTAGGAGCCGGCCTCCTTTCTTCGGTTCCCGGTGAACCGGTGTCCTCGAAGTGTATGTGCCGGCAAGAAGAATCGTCTCGTCGCGCCGGTCCGTCGCTAGTTTGGTTAACATCTTGCGGATGCGGTGATTCTTATTTCTTCGTTGCGTCGTCGCGAGAATAGCTCTCCGAACTTCTTGAATCTCCGTGGGCGCGGCGCCGACAAGCTCGCCCTCCGCCGTAGCGACTACGTACTTCATTTTCTTATCTTCTTCGGTGTTTGTTTTTCTTTTCTTGCTCGCCGGATCGGTGGCTCGGGCCACCCACTTTCATTATCGTCCGCTCGGCAGTTCTTCTCATCAACCGGGACCCGCTCACTTTCTTCGTATCGTAGGCCCGCCGGTGCGAAATCCGAGTCAATCTCGATTATCGCTCCATCTTTCACCCTCTTTTCATCGAGTGCAAGGCTTACGCCATTTCTAAAGTTCGAGACCAACCGCCCGCTCGACATTTCCCCGCGAAAAGACAAGGAAAAGGATCGTGGGTCGTACTAAGAACAAGAATCATTAAGAAAATGTTTATTAAAGACATTTTTTTATTACTTCTTGTATTTTTAAATTTAACAGAATGAAGTGGGATAAGATCGGAAAGAGACTTTGATATGGGAGAGAAAACAAGGAAAACTTTATTATCATGATTTTATTTATTTTAAGCACATTTTTTATTATTTTTGGGTTCGGACCCAGCTCATAAGTAACTACCTCGGCCGTGTTTCTTAGGGATGAAGAATTCATTCCTTCGAAACATCGGTAGCAGTAATACTTTTTTAAGTATCGTCCGTTGATCGAAGCATATGTCGTTCTCCCCGGCAATCCACTAGCCGGTAGGAACCTCCCGAGTATACCGCTTCAACCACGAACGGCCCTTCCCAAGTGGGTTCAAATTTTCCTCCTATCTTGCGGTGTGCAAAAATAGGTCTCTCGAGAACGAGAACTAAGTCACCAACTTTCAAGGTTCTCGGGCGGACTCGCTTTGTCATGGGCTTGAACCATCTTAGCTTGGTATAGTTCTAAATTCTGTTGTGCTGCAAGTCTTTTCCCTTCCAGGCTTTCCAATTCTTCTAGTCGTAATTTGGTGTTCTCTTCTATCGTGATCTTATTTGCAACTGCAATTCTGAGTGAAGGAAGCTAAACCTCTAAAGGTAACACTGCCTCGGACCCATACACCAGAGCGTAAGGTGTAGCTCGAGTAGGAGTTCGAAGGTTGTCCGATAGGCCCATAAGGCTTCTAATAACTTCTTGTGCCAATTTCTCTTATTGTCGTCCAAGGTTTTCTTTAAGATTTGAACGAGAGTTTTATTAAAAGCCTCGCCGAGGCCGTTTGCTCTCGGGTAGTAAATTGTTGAATACCGCCAGCCGATTCCATGTCTCCCGACAAAATTGTTGATTTGTGTGCTTCGAATGCCGACCCATTATCCGAGATAATCTCGCGCGGCACTCCAAAACGAGTAGACAACTTGGTTCTCGAAAACCGTAGCACGTGGTGTGCTTTCACTTCTCTAAGTGGAACTCGCCTCGCCCACTTGGAAAAGTAATCCGTAGCCGCAAGAATGAAGCGATGTCCTTTCGAAGATGGTGGTTCTATCGGACCCACTATATCCGTGCCCCAACATTCAAATGGCCATGACGCAATTGTCGGATGTAGCACATTCGGAGGTTGGTGTAGAACCACTCCGTGCACTTGGCATTGGTGACGCTCTTGGCGATTTTCATGCGATCGGCCATCATCGAGGGCCGTAGTACCCTAGTCTTTTAATTTTTATTTTCATCTTCGGACCCGACTGGTGAGCGCCACAGAGTCCCGAATGCACCTCTTTAACAATTTCACGGGCCTCAGACCCGCTTAGGCACCTTAGCCACATTTGATCAAAAGACCTTCTGTATAACGTGTTGTTTATTAATGCGTAGGACGCAGTTCTTTTCGATCCGATGGGCTAGCGACCTATCGTCCGGTAGCTTTCCCGTTTGCAGGTAGTCTCATCAATGGCCGTCGCCAATCTTCCGTGTTTTCCGTCACCGTTGCAACTCGATCCTTTTTCTTTTCTCGATTTATGTATCGTGTCTATGTCGAGCCGTGATAGACCCGACGTCCGTGAACCGACACTTCCACCGATTCATCTTGCAAACAGCAAATTCTTTTGTGAGACGAGCTAAAGCATCCGCTAAAGCATTTTCTTTTCGGGAATTTTGTAGATTGACACATTCGGAATTTGTTCCAACAATTGAATGACATACTCGGAAGTATTGCTCGAGTCTTGGTTTAAAAATTCTATACTCGTCCAGCGATCCGTCGAATGATTAACCGCAAATCTCCGTAGATGTTGATGTCCGTTATACCCATTCGAATAGCTAATTCCGACCCCGTTATGAGGGCTTTGTATTCTCGCTTCGTTGTTTGTACAAGGTTCCGTCAAGTGGTAGGAGTATCTTAACATCCCCCGCTCCGGTGTTATAAAGATTAGCCCGATTCCCCGCTTACCGGTACTATCACTTGCGATTCTTCGTCTTTGTGTGTCGAAGATGCTCCGTCGAAGTATAATTCCCAACGTCGATCATCGTGGTCTTCTAGGCTCATTATTTGTTCATCCGGAAAATCGTCATCGAGAGGAGATTCCTGCCGAGAAAGGGTGTGCTGCGAGGAAATCCGTTAATACTTGTCCCTTTACGGCACGAAGAGGCACGAAAGTTATATCGAATTGCAATAATATCATCGACCATCCGGCAAGTCCGCTGGAAAGTGTTGGACGAGTCATCAAGTATTGCAATGGATTAAACTTCGAGATCGGGTCGACCTTATGAGAAAGCATGTAGTGCCTGAGCTTTTGAGCGGCGAAGATCAGGGCCAAACAATGCTTTTCAATTGTGGGATACCTTATTTCCGTCGGAAGTAAACGACGGATTAGGTAGTAAAGAGAATTTTCCTTACCCTCATCATTGACTCAGGCCAACAGTGGCTCGAGAGAGTCGTCTAAAGCCGCGGTATAAAGTATCCGAGCCGAGTCATAAGCTCAATGCCGAGAAAGGCTCGACACCTACTCCGACAAGTTTCGAGATAAAGCGTCGAAGATATGCCGCCTTCCCTCGAAAAGATCGTAGTTGCTTTAAGGTTTTGGGAGGCGGCATTTCTAAGATAGCTTTTAATCTTTTCCGGTCGATTTCAATTCCATGATGTCGGACAATGAATCCTAAGAATTCCCGGAGGTAACGCCGAAGGCGCATTTTAAGGGATTCATCTTAAGGTTAAATTGACTTAATCGTTCGAAAACAATTCTCAAATCATACAGGTGGTTTTCCTTTACTTTGCTTTTGATGACCACATCGTCCACGTAGCATTCGACTTGATTGTGGATGAGATCATCAAAAATTCTTGTCATCGCTCTTCGGTATGTTGCTCCTGCGTTCTTCGAGTCCGAATGGCATCACCGTGTAGCAATATACTCCGATCGGCGTTCTAAATGCTGTAAGCTTTTCATCTTCTGGAGCCATTTTTATCTAGTTGTATCCTGAAGATCCATCCATGAATGAGAATATCTCATGTGTCGAAGCGATGTCGATCATTAGTTCTGGGATCGGAAGAGGGAATTCGTCCTTTCGGACATGCCTTGTTTAAATCTCCGAAGTCCACACAAATTCCGATCCGACCATTCTTCTTTCTAATCGGCACCACATTGGCTAGCCAAGTCGGGTATTGTTCTTCACTGACAAATTTAGCTTCTATTAGCTTTTTAACTTCAACTATGACTTGTTGTTCAATTTCTAGACGCATTCTTCCGGGACCTTGTCCGACCGGGACGTAGTAGGATCCACTCCTAGCTTATGGACCGCAACCTCTCGGAGCTAATCCCGGCATCTCGTCATAGTTCCAAGCAAAACAGTCTTTAAATTCCATTAATAACTTGATTATTTCTTCGAGTCTTCTTTATCGAGTAAGGAGCTAACAAAGGTAGCCTAGGCTCTTCGCTAGTACCTAAGTTAACTTCCGTTAACTCATCTATCGTAGATTTAATTTCTTCTTCGAATTCCGTGGAGCGTCTCCAATTTGTAAATCTTCAAATTCTTCCGTAGTTTCCATGCAGTTTTCATTAGACTCGCAAGTGACAACCAAGCAAAATTCAGCATCGTTAACCGATCCTACCGTGCCGAATCCGAGACCATGCTTCGCATCGGGTGGACGACCGGAGTTATTCCATAATTTTTCAAAATGTTGTGATCGGCCTTTTCTCCATTGTCGAGGTAAGAAACCACGCCGAATTAAATTTTGAACACAGGAGAGTACCACTCAAAAGGTAATTCCATTAATTCCGATGAAGTGACATCTTCAAATTGTACATTATTTTCGCTTTGGAGGAAGTAGCACCATGGTAGAATTTGATTGACTTTGCACCGCCGCTACGTACCTTTCGACCACCATACCCTCGATCTTATTAGAATGGATCGGGGTTAGGGTCATAGTATGTACGTAGTGGTTAATCTTCTCGTACATCGATTTATATTCTTCATTCTTCTCATCTTCGAGAGAGATCTTGAATTGCGGCTTTTTTTGACTTATTATCGCTGCTTCTTGTTTGATTTCCTTTTCTTCTTTAGAACTGTCTTCCCAATCAACATTGATGGTTGGTTTCCTCTGTCTAGCTGTCCTAACGTCTCTACCACGACCTCGTCCCCGGCTCGACCTCTGGATGCGAGTCGTGGAGAAACCTTCACCATCTCGCCGTAAGGGAGTGGTGAGTGACTCGTTGGACTAGAACCTCGAGTCCTTCGTTGTCCCGAACTTTCTTTGCTTTATTCGTTATGGTATCTCCGGAGAAAATTGTTTTCTTCGATGGTGCATAATAAGTCGCGTCTTCATGGATTCCAATCTCATGTACGGAGAATGGTTGTAAGTCACCTTTGATGCACCGTTCCCCTCCATCGTAGTATTTGATGCACCGATGTAGAGATGATGGTACCATCCTATTTTCATGTATCCATGGTCGGCCCGCAGGGCGTTGAACGACGTTTCTGAATCAATTATGTGAAATTTTGCGGTTGTCTTTGCTAAGTCACCGGTCATCATTAGTAGCATTATCGATCCGAGGGCTATTTCTCCTTTCTGGTTGAATCCTCTTAATAACATTTTGTCGGCTTCGAGCTCACGAGCATCAATTTCCAAATATGCTAGTGTTTGAAGACTCATTATATTGATTGATGCTCCCGGATCCACCAATACTCGGAGAGTGTAAACTTCCCGATTGTAACTCGAAATGTACAACGGTCGGTTGTGGTCTCGTCGTCCCAAGTAGAAGGTCATTGTCCGTGAAGGTAACACCTCGTTGTTCCTTTAACGAGCAAACCTCATCTAAGGAATCTCCGGCCATTCGAGCTAAGAAAATTTTCGGATCAAGTAAGGCCTTGATCGAGCTTCTCTCATCTCCTTTCGATAAGATGAGAGCGTCGTAGATGCTCGCCTGGCTCGGTAGTTTCCTAAGATGGGCTAGCACGTTGTAGTCCACTTTATTTCCATGTGTCTCGATTTCTTCTCGAATGGGTATTTCTTCCGTCTGGGTTGGTTCTTCCCGAACAACCACTCGCTTCCTTTGTCCTTTGGACCCATTCTCGGAGGTAGAACTCTTCCACTTCTTAAGTTTACTTCGTAATTTCTTCCGAATCTAGTGTCGAGCTTGCTGTGTTTCTTCCCGAATCGGAATGACAGTGCTCTTCTTGATTAGCTTCGCAGTCCGAAGGCTCTAACTCTATCGCGACCGGAGCTCCTCGAAACTCTCGCATAGATTCGTTACTTGTCGAACTCTCGTAGCCTCCTCGATGGATGTCTTCTTTGTCATTTTGATCGTCGAGATCGTGTATGATTCGAGAATTGTCGTTGGTATCGAAATCGATGTCCGGATTGTCGCTAGTTACTTAATCATTAGAAACAGCAAACGTAGCCAACGCCATCACCCTTATCATTATATGATCCCACCGAAGTGAGCGGATAATCATACGGAATCGAGGTACGAGGGATTTCTCCCCCGAATCAGAAACAACTATCCTAGGATAAGCAGCCCCTAGTCTAGCCTTAGGAGCCTCGGTCTTCTCTTCTTCGTCGATTTTCTTCTTCTCTTCAATCGTCTCCTGTTGAGGTGGTTCCTCTATCGCAAGTGACAGTGTCGGCTTAGCAGGTTTCGAACTTTGAATTGAAGCTCGCACCGAAGCGGTTTGGATGCTGTCTAAAATTTTCTTTGAAGACCTCGTCCAAGCGGTAGTCCATCCATCGTCAGTTGTATAGGGATCTATCGGAATGATGGGATCGGCTGAGACAACATCGACTGGAACCTCCTTTCCGGGGTTCCTTCATGTACTCTTCGGGATTATTATATTCCCTTTCCGAAGGTTGTCGTTGAGCCAACTTTCAAGGTAATGCAATCTTCTATTTTGTGTCCAAGCATCCGGTGATAAGGGCAAAAGTCGGGATCACTTTTCTTGTTGACTTCCTCCGGTCTCTTAGGCTCCGGCAGCTAGAAATCTGGAGTCTTCATCGAGACTACGGATCATTTTCGCACTCGCTTCATTCTTGAATGGATATTCCCTCGCTCGAAGCTCCCTTAATGTACGTTGCGGACGAGGCGGTTGTTCATACTCGTGGAGATGACCGATAGCTGGGTCGGGTCGTTGATAATTCCGTTGAGGTTGCCGCGCCGTTCGGACGATATTTGTATCGGTTGCTCGCCTTGTCGACCGCCGCAACGATCCCGGATTTCTTTTCAAAAGTCTTCACAGTGCTTCCGCTTGTCCGTCTTATCGGCGAAACTTAATTGCTTCGCCTCCTCTCGCAAGCTTCCGGCCTTGCTTAACAACTTCTCGAAAGTCTTAATAATGAATCCTTTCGAGGAGAAGTGCTATCGGGCCGTGAATGCTTTTAAGCAAGATGCCGATCGCATGTTGTTCTTGTAATCGTGGTTCACACTTCATGCTTAAGTTCCTCCATCGAAGTATGTAATCCACCAAAGTTTCGTTCGGCTTTTGCTTCTCTACCACTAAATCACCTATAGTGATGTGGTGCCGAGCTCCGGTGAATCGCTCGATGAAAAGGTTTTCTAGTTCTCGAGAATGTCTTTACCGAACCATTCGGTAATCTCGCGTACCAATCAAAGGCGATCCCCGACAGTCGGCCGACAAACTATCGGAACGAGTAATGCATCGCTCCCGCCGCATTACAACAACCGGCACGAAAGTGTGCAACATGCCGTCTGGGGTTCCTGCCCATCAAATGTCTCGAACGCAGGTGGTACGAAGCCTTTGGGTATTGGACAGCGTCGAATTCTTCCGGTAAGGTCTACCCGTCCGAATGGATGTCCCGCTCTTCGATTGTGCTAAGGCTTCTCGCACTCGCCGTTCCACCAAGCTTTTGATATCCTTTTCCGGAATCATGCTTCGTGTCGTATCTTTCTTCACCGATCGTCCCCGTTGACGGATGTAATCTCATTTCCTCCGTCTACAATGTGAATGACCTCTCGGGGACGTCTCTCTTGGGGTTGCACTCGACTTTGGAGAGTGGCTAGAGCTAAAGCCATCTCTTCCATCCTCTTCGCCATTCGGGCGATCGTATCGTCTTTTTCGAAGCCGTCTTCTCATCACTTCCGGCTCCTCTCTTCGCTGGCCAGCAGGAACACCTTGTGAAGCTAACGAAGCTCGTGTTTCGACCATGTTGATTTCTGCATAATCATCGTCCATGAATTCCGATGAATCAATCTCATCTCCAAATTTCTCCTCTCTTTCTTTTGCTAATCGTCGGATATCAGTCCTCAACTTTTCCATGGCATCTTCTAGCGGGCCTTTCTGTGCGTCCTCGCGGTTGTCGTGCGATAGCTGTCAGGTC
>JAKZJZ010002957.1:0-11999 GCA_022702705.1 Papilionanthe hookeriana x Papilionanthe teres | reverse complement strand
CCACCTTAACAGAGACGATCGAAGAGAAGAAGAAAATCGATGAAGAAGAGAAGACCCGGGTTCCTAAGGCTAGACTAGGGGCCGCTTATCCTAGGATAGTTGTTTCGGATTCGGGGAGAAATCCCTCGAACCTCTCGACTCGTATGATTATCTGCTCACTTCGGTGGGATCTTATAATGATAAGGGTGATGGCGTTGGCTACGTTTTGACTGTTTCTAATGATGACGTAACTAGCAACAATCCGGACATCGATTTCGATACCAATGACAATTCTCAAATCATACACAATCTCGACGATCACAATGACGAAGAAGACATCCATCAAGGAGGCTACGAGAGTTCAACAAGCAACGAATCTATTTGCGAGTTTCGAGGAGCTCCAGTCACAATAAAATTAGAGCCTTCAGACTCTGAAGCTAATCCGGAAGAACTTGTCATTCCGATTCAAGAAGAAACACAAGCAAGCCCAACACTAGAATCAGAAGAAATTACAGAAGTTAACTTAAGAAGTGGAAGAGTTTTACCTCCGAGAATGGGTCCAAAGGACAAAGGGAAGCAGGTGGTTGTTCAAGAAGAACCAACCCCGGCAGAAGAAATACCCATTCGAGAAGAAGCCCATACACATGAAAATAAAGTGGAATATAACGTGCTAGCCCATCTTAGGAAACTACCGGCCAAACTGAGCATCTAAGACGCTCTCCTCTTATCAAAGGAGATGAGAGAAGCTCTGATCAAGGCCTTACTCGATCCGTAAATTCGCTTAGCTCAAATGGCCGGAGATTCCTAGATGAGGTTTGCTCGTTAAAGGAACAACGAGGTGTTACCTTCACGGACAATGACCTTCTACTGGGACAGACAGACCACAACCGACCGTTGTACATTTCAGTCACAATCGGGAAGTTTACACTCTCCGCAGTATTGGTGGATCCGGGAGCATCAATCAATATAATGAGTCTTCGAACACTAGCATATTTGGAAATTGATGCTCGTGAGCTCGAAGTCGACAAAATGTTATTAAGAGGATTCAATCAGAAAGGAGAAAGAGCCCTCGGATCAATAACGCTACTAATGAAGACCGGTGACTTGGCAAAGACAACCGCGAAATTTCACATAATTGATTCAGAAACGTAGTTCAACGCTCTACTGGGCCAACCATGGATACATGAAAACAAGATGGTACCATCATCTTTACATCAGTGCATCAAATACTACGATGGAGGGGAACAAAGGCATCAAAGGTGACTTACAACCATTCTCCGTACATGAGATTGGAATCCATGAAGATGCAGCTTATTATGCACCACCGAAAAAAACAATCTTCTCCAGAGATACCATAACAAATGAAGCAAAGAAAGTTCGGGACAACGAAGAATCTGAAGTTCTAGTCCAACAGTCACTCACCACTCCCTTACGGCGAGATGGTGAAGGTTTCTCCACAACTCGCATCCGAGGTCGAGGCCGGGACGAGGTCGTGGTAGAGACGTTAGGACAATTGGACGTGATGAAACCAAGCCATCAATGTCGATTGGGAAGACAGCTCAAGAAGAAAAAAGATCAAACAAGAAGCAGCGATAATAAGTCGGAAGAAGCCGCAATTCAAAATCTCTCTCGAAGATGAGAAGAACGAAGAATACAAATCAATGTACGAGAAGATTAACCACTATGTACATACTATGACCCTGACCCCGATTCATTCTAATAAGATCGAGGGTATGGTGGTCAAAGAGGTACGTAGTAGCTGGTGCAAAGCCAATCAAATTCTACCGTGGTGCTCCTTCCTCCAAGACCGAAAATAATGTACAATCTGAAGATGTCACTTCATCGAATTAATGGAATTACCTTTCGAGTGGTACTCTCCCCGTGTTCAAAATTTAATTCAACAGTGGTTTCTTACATCGACAATGGACAAAAGGTCAATCACAACATTTTGAAAATTTATGGAATAACTCCGGTCGTCCACCCAATTCAAAGCATGGTCTCGGATTTGGCACAATAAGATCAGTTGACGATACTGAATTTTACTTGGTTGTCACTTGCGAGTCTAATGAAAATTGTATGGAAACTACAGAAGAATTTGAAGATTTACAAATTGGAGAAGCTCCACCAGAACTCGAAGAAGAAATTAAATCTACAATAGATGAGTTAACGAAAGTTAACTTAGGTACTAGCGAAGAGCCTAGACCTACCTTTGTTAGCTCCTTACTGTTGACCTCATTTTTGATGAGGTCTTCCTTTTCTTCTTTTAGTGCTTAGGATCTAGCCTTAGCTTTTCCTTCGACTATCTTAGAGGACTAGAATCGGGACCCGCCTTTTAGAAATTCAAACCACTTCTAAACTCCCCGCAAACTCCACAAACTCGACTATAGACCCCTAATCACCTAGAGGGTTGAAATCAAATATGGAAGTTTAAAGGATGAGTTCCTATAGACTCTTCGGCCTCAGATCGCTCCGGGTGGCCCGGTCCGGTGAAGGGGCCGACATACACTACACTTACACACTACATTTCCACACACTTCCTAAAACCACACCCATACCCAACTTGACCTCCCGACTCATGTAGGTGATTCACATGGATGGTCCTTAACCCCTAAGCCCTCGCTAAGAGGGTTAGAACAACATAGTGAATGCCTCAAATGAGTCCTTTCATGGCTCATATGGGCTTGAATGGCTTCATGGCTCAACCAAAATGATTTCACCCCACCCAAATTCACCCAATCTTCAATTTCCCAAATTTTCAATTTTTGACCCCCGGACCCTACACCTACTAAACCTACCCAAAACCCTCGAAATTACCCAAATTTTCGCAAAATTTCCAAATTACCTAAAATTTTCCAAAATCAATCCCAAACACCTCCACATCACTCAAATTGACTATCCATACCCAAAAATACCAAAAATTCCAAGAAAACCTCCCAATACCCTCCAAATACCCAAAATACCCTTCTTGGCCTAAAAATCCAAAAATTCAGAAAATTCCCAAAAAATTCCAGAAAATCCCAAATATTCCCAATTTCATTTTGTCCAACTACACCATGGGCCAATTTTGTCAATTTACCCTACTTTTGTCAAAACCCCCAAATCGACCCATTTTAACCCAAAGTGGACCCAATGTCAAACCAAACATACCCAATTGACCCCAATTTTGGTCCAATTCAATTCTAAACTTCAATTCAACATTCCCAATACCAATTTAGACCAAATCCAAGTCCAATTTGATTGACATTTGGATCCAATTTCACTTTGGGCCTTAAAGCCCAAATTTGGACCCATGACCCAAACTTAGCCCAAACTAACCCAATTCAACTCCAATTAACCCCAAATCTTTTCTAAACCTTCCTTAACATCCTCATAAACAAAACACTAACATGATTTGCCCAAGATTTTGACCCAAACCCCACTCAAATTCAACCCAAAATCAAAAAGCCCAATTTCGACCTAAACCCAAATCTAACCCAAATAGGCCCAAACCTCAAAATTAAAACCCAACCAAAGCCAAAACCTCTTTGAAACATTCCCATAAACATTTCTTAATATTTATTTTACATAAATTTCAACCCTAGCCCAACATTGGCCCAAGTTAGCCCAATTTGACCTACATTGGCCCATTTACCAAATAAACCCAAATTCAACCCAATTCAAACCCAAACCACCTTAAATCTATTTCAAGTTATTCATGAAACATCCCTAAACCAAAACCAACAACTATTTGGCCCAAACCTCTACAAAAATTCCCATCCATGAACACATCCTTAAACTTAAAAGCCCACTTCCCTTAAACCTTCTTAAAAGCCCATTTCCTTCAAAATTCAAAAGCCCAAATCTACCCTAAAGCCCACATGACATCTCCATTTGTCATCCATTTAATTAAATCCATTACCTAAGTCCTAAAGTCACCATCAAATTATTCCAAATCAAGTTTCATACAAATTTCCATCAAAACATCCAAAATTCTTAAAACCCTTTTCATGAAACAAATCAACCTTTTCCCAAGCCAAATGAAGCCATGAACAAGCCATTCTCAAGCCACATGAAGCCATGAGGGCTTTCGACTTGTCATTAGTCCATTTATGGCAAGAAGAGGGGGTTCTTTCTTAAACCTCCTTTAACCCTTTTTTACCTTAATCATGTCACACACTAAACCATGTTTAGCCACCTCATCATGGATGGAGACTTCACCATTCCTTCTAAGCCGACCTAAATGATTCCCTCAACTCAAAATCGTAGCTTGGAAGGGTGCACCAAGCCCAAAATGGTGGGTTGACCCAAACCAAGCCAAAGTGAGCCTTCTCCCATTCCATTTAAATCAAACTCCTTTACACATGTCAAACCTCAATCGCCTACACTAAACCCCAGCCCCGACCCACCCGACCAAGATGGTGACCATCGCTCGGCCGGCCGGCCACTGTGCCGCCGGAAAACACCATGGCCGAGAGCTCACATGTGAGCCAACATCGAAATTCTCACTTGCTGAGCTGCCCCATGCCTAGTGGTCACCATGGCTGATCTTCTCCTCACCAGAGCAGCTGATCACAAGCCCTAACTCCCTCTGAGAGGCCTTCCACCCTCTCCTATTTAAACTCCACCCCTCTCGGCCATGAGGGAGTTAAAAACAAAAACCTTAAGGAAACTCTGCCAAAATCACTCCAGATCACTCTCTACACATAGAGCACCTGATCCCCACTGAATTCCAGCCCCAATTTCTTCTAGCTGAGCCCAATTTTGAGCTCAAACTTTAGCCCAAAAACCAGACACTTCTCCACAAGGAGCCAATTCCCAAATTGATTGGCTCTACACCTTCACCGCACCTGTGGAAGGTGTCCACCACCAAAAGCCCCATCTCCAGTGCCACCCAGCTTGCTCCAAGCTCTCCAAGCTTTGTGATCGGGCTTGGTCGAAATCATATCCGTACAATTCACTGCACTCGAGAGACTTCATCCGGAGCTTGCCGAGACCCAATCGAAGGTGCAACAACTCTCGATCAAGCCACACTTCTCCGAGCCAAGGTATGAGCTAACTCTTCATCCCGAGCTTCCGAAGATTCTTCATTTCGAATGCCTTAGTTTCAATGCATGTTAGCCGTATAGATGTATTCGTCTCTTCAAGACGAATCCATAGAGCATAAGAACATGAAAATCCATCGAGAATCGAGTGAGATCTTAGTGGATTTAGTGTGGACGGCTCTCGGCGAGAACACTTGGGGACGATGAACTGGATGCCGTCCATTCGATACACGCGCGCACGGACGGCCGGATTGCGTCGGAGCGAGAGACGCGTACGAGAACCGCGGGGCCCGGCCGCCGACTCAGTGCGGCGGCGTCGAACGGGAGCGCGACGCGCGTGCGTTCGGAGTCGCCGAGGTTTCGCCGGCGCCGCGTGGATAAATAGAAAATTAGGGTATTTTCTTATTTATTTAATTCCCTAAACTTCAAAAATCCATATCTTTGTGTAGAAAAATCACAAAAATAAAATAAAAATACCCCTCGCTTCGAGTGAACGTAGGAGAATAATGTGAAAAGAAATCATTTAATTTAATTAAGTATTTTATTTTTTATGATTTATTTACTCTCTCGCATACATTTAATTCTCCATGCATGTATACAATTTACCATGGCATGAGACCATAGGGCTTTGAAGCCTCCGAACTCGGGAACATTCCCCGAATTTTCCAAGGTCGAGGCCATCTCTCGTGAAATTTATTTATTTTTCAAATGCATGTTGCCGTTTTCGAGTATTTTAATTCCAAAAATTAGCATGTTGTGAAATAAATTCTAGAAATATTTGGTGATGTTCCTTATGACCAGTAGAACCCTAGGAAAAATAGGACTCGAGTTAATTCACTCGCATTAACCCTAATCGGCTTAAACACCCAAAATAGGTCTTTAATTAATTAGAGTTAACCAGGTATCAAATTGACTTGAAATCAATTCTCCACTGACCTTTAGGATCAGAGGAATCCACCATAAAAATTTGAGGTCAATTGGACTCGGTTAGCCCCACTAATTGGGTCGATTAAGCCACTTAGCCATTTTAAACTTTAAAAATTCATAACTTTTAAAATACTTTTTAAAAATTCACCTAATTGGTTTTGGAGCCTCTCTGATATCAGGGGAACCTAAGAAAATTAAAATTTCAATTTTCTAAAAAAGTTGATTTTTAATAATATTTTAATATTTTTAATAATTAAAAAATAATAAAAATCACAAAAATAATAAAATTCACCAAAATGTCACATTTTGAATTTTAATCACTTAGGAACAAATCCCACATTTTTCCTAAGTCTATTTAGTGAGATATTAAATTTTAAAGCCCTAGGGTAATTTTAAAATTAAAAAAAAAATGTATTTTCTAGCATTTTCACTAAAATAATTATTATAAATCATAGAAAAATCAGAAAATTGCAAAATTTGATTCTCTGGTTTCCTTGATATCAGAGAAATTTTTGAAAAATATAAAATCCATTTTTCAACATTTATTTTATTTTTAAATTAATTAACACTCCAAAACTCAAAATAATTATAATAAAAATAATATAATTCAAAAAATCACCAAAATTGGTCCAAGTGCTTCTCTGGTCATTAGGAATGTCCCCTAATTTTCTTAAGGACAGAAACTTTCCCTTGGTCATGTTATCAAATTTTCCTTGAAAATCTCTATTTTCCACCAAAAATAATTATATAAATAAATTAAATACAGAAAAATCACATTTTCTCCTCTCATGTCTTTATTGACATATGAGTGAAGTCACATAAAAATTTCAAGTTCATTTGAGTTCAATTTAGTGAGTTATGAAATTATTGAGCTTAAAGGGTAAAATGGTAATTAAAATCTTTAATCCTTAATTAAAACTTTAGGTTTAATAAAAAGTCAACAAGTAAAATATTTGATCCTAATCTGATTTGGATGATTGAAATTTAAATAATTAAAGGGTAGAAACCCATTAAATAATTTTAAAATGATTAAACTTTAATTAAATAATAGATTAAATTTGGAAGAATAATAAAATTGGAATTATTAAAATAAGGGATCTTTATTAGGAAGAGATTTATTCTTTAATTTAAAAATCCCTAAATTAATTATATCAACTAATACTCAATTTTTTAATTAAAATGATAACTCAAATTTAAAATATTAAAAGACTTAATTAAATTATTAAAATCTTTTGAAATTTCAATTAAAATTAAAAATAAAGTAAATTAAAGATAAATTAAATTAAGATTAAATTAAATTTAATAATCAAATTAAATTAAATTAAACAATTAAATTAAATTAATTAAAATTAAATTAAATTAAATTAAACAATTAAATTAAATTAAATTAAATAATTAAATTAAATTAAATTAAATAATTAAATTAAATTAAATTAAAAAATTAAATTAAATTAAATAATTAAATTAAATTAAATAATTAAATTAAATTAAATTAAATTAAATTAAATTAAATAATTAAATTAAATTAAATTAAATCAAATTAATTAAACATCAAATCAAATTAAATTAAATTAAACTAAATATAAAGCAACTTCAACACTATTCCAAATTTAAACCCTTTAACTTAAATCAAATCATTTCGAATACTAATTTACCCTCGAAAGCTTTGATTATTATAACTCCTAAATGAAACATTAAATGGAGTGTTACTTCACTCATAGGATATTCAAATGTCCTAGTTCAATCGAGCAAGTTAACAAGACTTCGAAAACCTCTGGACGATCGATTCATTTATATAATTAAATTCATTTCGACTTAAAATAATCCTAGAAATATCGAAAAGATGTTTAAGATCCTTCTTAAGCACTTCCTCAATATGATAGGATATTTATAAGAACAATCGAATTTGATTATTCTTCGATGAAGAAAATCGTCCTTAAACCAAAACCCAAAGAACCTAGACGTCATAGAGATGACTAGCTATAGGATTAGGAATTTGGTAGAAAACCATAACCTTTCCCTTAGCTTTACCTAGGAACTTGCTTAAATATTCTAATTGTGTTTTAAGTGCAACTTGGGATGACGGGAAGACCCTCCAGGTACGCTTTTATTTTATTGCAATTTACTTTCTTGCAATTTACTTTCTTGCAATTTACTTTATTGCAAACGCATTTTACTTTTCTTGTATGATAAAACAACTGTTGCATGAAAACCCACACCTTTAGGATAGCCCCTAAAACCGAAACCAAAATTAAGTTAAAAGTCATCGCAAGATAAAATTCACCGCCACAACATTTCGAATATAAAACAACTCAAAATTTAATCACAAACGTAACACAAAACTACAATCGCAACTAAACTAAAACGCCCGTCGGATGATCGGGAATACCTCGGATGATGTAACCTACGTGTTGCTAACGGGATTTCCCACGGCCTAAATGAAAGTGTGGAACTCATTCGATTGAGTTTAGCAAATTCATCCGGACTAAGTGAATCCGATAAAAATAATGATGCCGAAGGATGGAACCGCGGGATCTTAACCGGTGTCGTTATAATCAACTTTAAGATTTGTTTTAAATAAAACATAAAAAACACCCGGAAATTAAGATTTTCTCTAAACCAAAACACTTTTCTCAACTCCTAATTTATGATTTCTAAAATTAAACCTCTGCAACAACAAGGGGCTCGGAGCATGATGGCAAGCACGACCATCGTCATCAGCAAAACCTGAGTCTACTTCAGCAAAATTTTCCTAGAATTAAAACAACCAAGCCATAGGACTTCGAGGTAGCTTGCCTAGTGCAACATAAATCCTCAACTCTTCGTTAGGCATTTGCATTGCAAATTAAGCCCTAACCGGTCTTAGGATTCCGAGGTAGTCGTCCGATACGACAATAAACCCTCACATCTTCTGTGCTATTTGTTTGATTTTATCATACAAATATAAGCCCTAATTAATTGAAATCGGCAAGATTGAAATATCAAATAAACATTAGGACTTTCCTAAATTCAAGCCAAACGATAGGATAGTCGGGAAATTATCGAAGTTCACTTCGAATCGTTGATTTCTCCTACCTTTCTTCCTTTGGATTCACAAAACAAAATGTTCCAAAAATTTGATCCATTCCCTATCGAAACTCCAAAGTTCAATCTTCGAAAACCTTAAACTTTGAAATTCTTGAGAGCGTAATCATCGATTATTATCGAGAGTTTTCTTAGGTGATTCCCGTCACTTAAGATGTAATTAACTATGGGGCTTGCCCTTATATGGAATTTTAAAGAACCTGTGTAATATAAACCCCGTTTAATGTTTTCATATTAAGCAGGGAAACTTGTCGGCTTATAAAATTGGTTCGTGCACCAAACGGATGTCACTAATCTTCTAGTTTATTTAATCAAGCCCCACCATCAAGCAGTGTGTCTATCCTTAGTGGATAGTACACGGCTTGTGGTGCGGTGCTCGTTTATATAAACTATTTGGGATGTGAGGTCGGTTTAATTTCATATCTTAAAACCTTCAAATTTAAAATTATTTTCAAAATCAAATACTACTTTTCAAATTATTTATTTTAATTAAATTAAAAATTCGCCGACAGATTTCTGTTAGGCGACCCCTCTTCAAAATAAAACACGACCTAAAAATATGCCGACACTTACTCAATAAAAAAGATTCCGAAGAAATAATCCAGTTATTAATGGAATTTAAAGACTGTTTTGCTTGGAGCTACGATGAGATGCCAGGATTAGCTCCAGAGGTCGCAGTCCATAAGCTAGGAGTGGATCCTACTTCCGTCCCGCCGTACAAGGTCCCGTAAGAATGCGTCTAGAAATTGAACAACAAGTCATAGTCGAAGTTAAAAAGCTAATAGAAGCTAAATTTGTCCGCGAAGAACAATACCCGACTTGGTTAGCCAATATGGTGCCGATCGAAAGAAGAATGGTCGATCGGAATTTGTGTGGATTTCGGAGATTTAAACAAGGCATGTCCAAAAGATGAATTCCCTCTACCGATCCCGTAATTAATGATCGACATCGCTTCGACACATGAAATATTCTCATTCATGGATGGATCTTCGGGATACAACCAGATAAAAATGGCTCCGTAAGATGAAAAGCTTACATCATTCGTAACGCCGATCGGAGTATATTGCTACACAGATGATGCCATTCGGACCGAAGAACGCAGGAGCAACATACCGCAGAGCGATGACAAGAATTTTTGATGATCTTATCCACAATCAAGTCGAATGCTACGTGGACGATGTGGTCATCAAAAGCAAAGTAAAGGACAACCACTTGTATGATTTGAGAATTGTTTTCGAACGATTAAGGCAATTTAACTTTAAGATGAACCCCTTAAAATGCGCCTTTGGCGTCACCTCCGGGAAATTCTTAGGATTCGTTGTCCGACATCATGGAATTGAAATCGACCCGGAAAAGATTAAAGCTATCTTAGAAATGCCGCCTCCCAAAACCTTAAAACAACTACGATCTTTTCAAGGGAAGTTGGCATATCTTCGACGCTTTATCTCAAACTTGTCGAGTAGGTGTCACCTTTCTCGCACTGGTTAAAAAGGACGCCAAATTTATTTGGGAAGAGAAATGCCGTAAGGCCTTCGAGGACATTAAACAATATTTAATGACACCTCCCGTCTTAGATGCCCCGGCCTCGTGTAGATCAGCGATACTTTATACCGCGGCTTTAAACGACTCTCTCTGAGCCCCGTTAGCCTGTGTCAATGATGAGGGTAAAGAAAATGCTCTTTACTACCTAAGCCGTCGTTTACTTCCGACGGAAATAAGGTATCCTCGCAATCGAAAAGCATTGTTTGGCCCCGATCTTCGCCGCTCAAAAGCTCGTGCACTACATGCTTTCTCATAAGGTCAACTCCGATCTCGAAATTTAATCCATTGCAATACTTGATGACTCGTCCAACGCTTTCCGCAGAATTGCCGCGATGGTCAATGATATTATCAGCAATTCGATATAACTTTCGTGCCTCTTCGTGCCGTAAAGGGACAAGTCTTAGCAGACTTCTCGCAAAGACACCCATTGCCGGCAGAATCTCCTCTCAATGATGATTTGCCAGATGAACAAATAATGAGCTTAGAAGACCCTGATGATCAACGTTGGGAATTATATTTCGACGGAGCATCTTCAGCACACAAAGACGAAGAATCGCAAATGATAGTGCTCGATAAGGCAGGAATCAGGCTAATCTTTATAACACCAAAGCGGGGGATGTTAAGATACTCCTACCACTTGACAGAGCCGTGTACAAACAATGAAGCAGAATACGAAGCCCTCATAACAGGACTGGAATTAGCTATTCAAATGGGGATAACGGACATCAACATCTACTGGGATTCACAAGTTAATCATTCAACGGATCGCTGGACAAGTACATAATTTTAAAACCAAGACTCGAGCAATACTTCCAGTATGCCATACAATTGTTGGAACAAATTCCGAATGTGACAATCTACAAAATTCCCAGAAAAGAAAATACTTTAGCTCGCCTCGCAAAAGAGTTTGCCTGTTTGTAAGATGAGTCAGTGGAAGTGTCAGTTCACGGACGTCAGGTCCTATCACAGCTCGACATATGTACACAATACAAAAATCGAAAAAGAAGAAGAATTAGTTGCAACAAGTGACGTAAAACACAGAGGATCGGCGACAACCATTAATGTACTACTCCGCAAACAGGAAAGCTACCGCACTATAGGTCGCTAGCCCATCGTATCAAGAAAAGAACTCGTCTTACGCATTAATAAACAACACGTTATACGTAAGGTCTTTCGATCAAATGCGGCCGAGATGCCTAGCGGGTCCGAGGCCCGCGAAATTGTTAAAGAGGTGCATTCGAGACTCCGTGGCGCTCACCGACCGGGTCCGAAGATGAAAATGAAAATTAAAAGACTAGGGTACTACCGGCCCTCGATGATGATCGATCGCATGAAAATCGCCAAGAGCCGTCACCAATGCCAAGTACACGGAGTGGTTCTACACCAACCTCCAAATGTGTTGCATCCGACAATCGCGTCACGGCCATTCGAATGTTGGGGCACTGA
>JAKZJZ010002956.1:0-11999 GCA_022702705.1 Papilionanthe hookeriana x Papilionanthe teres | reverse complement strand
TTGAATATGAGGAAAATACTTTCTAACCCAAAAATTCTCCGTCAATTCATGCTGTATACTCTATTTTTAAAAGGCTGGCATGGAAAGACAGATGTTCAATTTTCCGAATACTAGAAAAAATGGGATGTCTGATCTCCACTATAATGAAAAGAAAGATTCTTTCAATAGAGGATCCTACTTACTTAAAGGGGATCAACAATTCCCATTGGACAGTCATTGTATTAGGGTACCAGTTAAATTTCGTCTGGGCCCAAGGATAAAAGATGCGGTCATCACAAGAGATAGAACGAAGCATAATAAATTGATATCATAAGCAGAAGACACATATGCTAAAATGACAGCATTGGTTCAAATTCTGCAACGAAGAGACCCTTCTTATTCACAAAACAACGATACACTTCCTATGATATCACAACCTAAACTTAGAAATAATCTATGGAGATGAGAATCATCGGGAGGAATCTCGGATACCATGAGTACTCTTATAGATAGTTCTCGAGAGCAAAGTTATGAAAAGTATCGTATGAAATCATTCGAAGAAAGATTGAAGAAATTGAAAAAGGACATCAAGAAATTCTCAATACAAAGAAGGAACAATTCTTCCAATAGTTTAAATGAGGAATTCGCCGAGATAAATATTGTAGAAACACACTCCTTTGCACGAGAATTAAGTGAAGAAGACACGACAGAAGAATTACGAGCCGTTATCTGACAAAGGGATGAATATATATACCGTCTTGAACAAAAATGGAAGAATTAATAGTAGTTGTACAAAATCCACCTAAAATTTAATTCCTGCTGTTGAAATCATTAGACCAGAGGCAATACACATTTTGGAGGAAAAAAGGGAGCCAATAGAAATTAAAAAAAGCAATCAAAAGAAAAGGGACTCTTTCCAAAGCGGAGTTCAAGAAAAAGAAATTAAATAATTGGTAGAACGAAAGATAAATGAAACAATGGATCAGGTAAAAGCTGGAACATTAGTTCTAAAGGGTAGACCCTATCCAAGGGAATTTGATTGTCTTCAATACCCTAAAGGTTTAGCTTCTTTATTTTTCAAAATGTTTGATGGGACTAGTAATCCTCAAGAACAACTTGCACACTTCAGAGAGAGTTCTGTAATGGAGGAGAAAGTGATGCTCTTCTATTTCGTGAATTTGTCAACAGTCTTGCAGGAGTTGCCTTTGATTGGTATGCAAAACTTACTAATGGATCTTTTAAGACTTTTGTAAAACATGAAAGTCTTTTCATTCAATAGTTCGCTGGAGTACAACACCATGTCGGCAATATTTTAGGTTGTGTGTTTTATTTTGAAAAGTGGTCGCCTAACAGAAGTTGTGCGGCGAATTTTTATTTTAAATTTAATTTAAATATATATAATTTAGAAAGTAGTATTTGATTTTGAAAATAATTTTTAAATTTGAAAGTTTTAAGATATGAGATTAAACCGATCTCACATCCCCAAATAGTTTATATAAACGAGCACCGCACCACAAACCGTATATCTATCCCTAAGGATAGACACATCGCTTGATGGTGGGGCTCGATCAAATAAACTAGAAGTTTTGTGACATCCGTTTGGTACTGCGAACCAACTTTATAAGCCGACAAATTCCCCGCTTAATATGAAAGTATCAAACGGGGTTTATATTACCAGGTTCTTTAAAATTCCCTATAAGGGCAAGCCCCTATAGTTAATTACATCTTAAGTGACGGGAATCACCTAAGAAAACTCTCGATAATAATCAATAATTCGCTCTCAAGAATTTCAAAGTTTAAGGTTTTCAAAGATTGAATTTTGGAATTTCGATAGGGAATGGATCAAATTTTGGAACATTTTGTTTTGTGAATCCAAAGGAAGAGAGGTAGGAGAAATCACCGATTCGAAGTGAACTTCGATAATTTCCCGACTATCCTATTGTTTGGCTTGAATTTAGGAAAGTCCTAATGTTTATTTGATATTTCGATCTTGCCAATTTTAATTAATTAGGGCTTATATTTGTATGATAAAATCAAACAAATAGCACTAGAAGATGTGAGGGTTTATTGTCGTATCGGACGACTACCTCGGAATCCTAAGACCGGTTAGGGCTTAATTTGCAATGCAAATGCCTAACGAAGAGTTGAGGATTTATGTTGCACTAGAGCAAGCTACCTCGAAGTCCTATGGCTTGGTTATTTAATTCTAGGAAAGTTTTGCTGAAGTAGACTCAGGTTTTGCTGATGAAGATGGTCGTCTTGCCCACCATGCTCCAAGCTCCTTGTTGTCGCAGAGGTTTAGTTTTAGAAATCATAAATCAGGGGATGAGAAAAGTGTTTTGGTTTAGAGAAGTCTTAATTTCCAAGTGTTTTGTATTTTGATTAAAACAAATCTTAAAGTTGATTATAACGACACCGGTTAAGATCCCACGGTTCCATCCTTCCGGCATCATTATTTTTATCGGATTCACTTAGTCCGGATGAATTTGCTAAACTCAGCCGAATGAGTTCCACACTTTCATTTAGACCGTGGGAAATCCCGTTAGCAACACGTAGGTTACATCATCCGAGGTATTCCCGATCATCCAACAGGACGTTTTAATTTAGTTGTAATTGTAGTTTTGTGTTCGTTTGTGATTAAATTTTGAGTTGTTTTATATTTTGAAATGTTGTGGCGGTGAATTTTATCTTGCAATGACTTTTAACTTAATTTTGGTTTCGGTTTTAGGGGCTATCCTAAAGGTGTGGGTTTTCATGCAACAGTTGTTTTATCATGCAAGAAAAATAAACGCGATTTGCAATAAAGTAAATTGCGATAATGTAAATTGCTTGGAAAATAAATTGCAGGAAAGTAAATTGCAATAATACAAATGCGTACTCGGAGGGTCTTCCCGTCATCCCAAGCTGCACTTAAAACACAATTAGCATACTTAAGCAAGTTCCTAGGTAAAGCTAAGGGAAAGGTTATGGTTTTCTACCAAATTCCTAATCCTATAGCTAGTCATTTCCTATGACGTCTAGGTTCTTTGTGTTTTGGTTTAAGGACGATTTTCTTCATCAAAGAATAATCAAATTCAATTGTTCTTATAAATGTCCTATCATATTGAGAAAGTGCTTAAGAAGGATCTTAAACATCTTTTCAATATTCACGGGATTGTTTTAAGTCCAAATGAATTTAATTATACTGAAATGAATTAATCGTCCAAGAATTTCAAATTTTGTTAACTTGCTCGAGTGAACTAGGACATTTGAATATCCTATGAGTGAAGTGACACTTCATTTAATGTTTTATTTAGGAGTTATAATAACTAAAGCTTTCGAGGGTAAGTTAGTATTCAAATGATTTGGTTTAAGTTAAAGAGTTTAAATTTGGAATAGTGTTCAATGTTGTTTTTTTTTAAATTTATTTTCTTTCTGTTTTAGGTGATGTTATATTTAATTCAATTTAATTTAATTTTAATTGAGTTTTAATTTAATTTAATTTAATTTAATTTAATTTAATTTAATTTGATGTTTAATCAATTTGATTTGATTTAACTTTAATTTGATTTGATTTAATTTAATTTAATTTGATTTAATTTAATTTAGTTATTCAATTTAATTTAATTTATTTAATTTAATTTCATTTAATTTGATTGTTTAATTTAATTTAATTTGATTTAATTTAATTTTATTTAATTTATTTAATTTATTTAATTTAATTTAATTTAATTCAATTTAATTTAATTGTTTAATTTGATTTAATTTAATTATTTAATCTAATTTAATTTAATTATTAAATTTAATTTAATTTAATTTAATTGTTAAATTTAATTTAATTTTAATTTAATTTATCTTTAATTTGCTTTATTTTTTTAATTTTAATTAAAATTTTAAAGAGTTTAATAATTTAATTAAGTCTTTTAATATTTTGAATTTGAGTTATCATTTTATTTAAAAATTGAGTATTAATGATATAATTAGTTTAGGGATTTTTAAATTAAAGAATAAATCTCTTCCTAATAAATATCCCTTATTTTAATAATTCCAATTTTATTATTCTTCCAAATTTAATCAATTATTTAATTAAGGTTTAATTATTTTAAAATTGCTTAATGGATTTCTACCCTTTAATCATTTAAATTTCAATCATCCAAATCAGATTAGGATCAAATATTTTACTTGTTAAATTTTTATTAAACCTAAAGTTTTAATTAAGGATTAAAATTTAATTACCATTTTACCCTTTAAGCTTAATAATTTCATAACTCACTAAATTGAATTCAAATGAACTTGAAATTTTTATGTGACTTCACTCATATGTCAATAAAGACATGAGAGGAGAAAATGTGATTTTTCTGTATTTAATTTATTTATATAATTATTTTTGGTAGAAAATAGAGATTTTCAAGGGAAATTTGATAACATGACCAAGGGAAAGTTTCTGTCCTTAAGAAAATTAGGGGACATTTCTAATGACCAGAGGACCACTTGGACTAATTTTGGTGATTTTTTGAATTATATTATTTTTATTATAATTATTTTGAGTTTTGGAGTGTTAATTAATTTAAAAATAAAATAAATGTTGAAAAATGGGTTTTATATTTTTCAAAAATCTCTCTGATATCAAGGAAACCAGAGAAACAAATTTTGCAATTTTCTGATTTTTCTATGATTTACTATAATTATTTTAGTGAAAATGCTAGAAAATACATTTTTTTTTAAATTTTAAAATTACCCTAGGGTTTTAAAATTCAATATCTCACTAAATAGACCTAGGAAAAATGTGGGATTTGTTCCTAAGTGATTAGAATTCAAAATGTGACATTTTGGTGAATTTTATTATTTTTGTGATTTTTATTATTTTTTAATTATTAAAAATATTAAAATATTATTAAAAATCAACTTTTTTAGAAAATTGAAATTTTAATTTTCTTAGGTTCCCCTGATATCGGAGAGGCTCCAAAACCAATTTAGTAAATTTTTGAAAAGTATTTTAAAAGTTATGAATTTTTAAAGTTTAAAATGGCTAAGTGACTTAATCGACCCGATTAGTGGGGTTAACCAAGTCAATTGACCTCAAATTTTTATGGTGGGTTCCTCTGATCCTAAAGGTCAGTGGAGAATTAATTTCAAGTCAATTTGATACCTGGTTAACTCTAATTAATTAAAGACCTATTTTGGGTGTTTAGGTCAATTAGGGTTGTTTTGAATGAACTAAGTCAAAACCTATTTTTCCTAGGGTTCTCTGGTCATAAGGAACATCACCAAATTTTCCTAGAATTTATTTTACAACATGCTAATTTTTGGAATTAAAATACTCAAAACGAGCAACATGCATTTGAAAAATAAATAACTTTTCACAGAAATGGCCTCGACCTTGGAAAATTCGGGGAATGTTCCCAAGTTCGAGGCTTCAAAGCCACTATGGTCTCATGCCATGGTGAATTGTATACATGCATGGAGAATTAAATGTATGCAGAGAGTAAATAAATTATAAAAAATAAAATACTTGATGAAATTAAATGATTTCTTTTCCACATTATTCTCCTCATGTTCACTGAGCAAGAGGGTATTTTTATTTTATTTTTGTGATTTTTCTACACAAAGATATGGATTTTTGAAGTTTCGATATTTAATAAATACATTAAATACCCTAATTATCTACTTATCCACGCGGCGCCGTCGAAACATCGGCGGCTCCGAAGGGGTACGTGTCGCGCTGTGATTGGGCGCCGCCATCCGAGTCGGCAGCCCGGGCCCCGCGGTTCTCGCACCGTTTCCGGTCCGACGCCATCCGAGCCGTTCGTCCGCGCGTGTATTGAATGGACGGCATCCGTTCATCGTCCCCAAGTGTTCTCGCCCGAGAGCCGTCCACACTAAATCCCTAAGATCTCACTCGATTCTCGATGGATTTTTATGTTCTTATGCTTCATGGATTCGTCTTGAAGAGACGAACACATCTATACGGCTAACATGCATTGAAACTACGGCATTTGAAATAGAGAATCTTCGAAGCTCGGGATGAAGAGTTAGCTCATACCTTGGCTCGGAGAAGTGTGGCTTCAATCGAGAGTTGTTGCACCTTCGATTGGGTCCTAGCAAGCTCCGGATGAAGTCTCCTGGTCCAGTGAATTGTCCGGATATAATTTCGACCAAGCCCGATCACAAAGCTTGGAGGTCTGGAGCAGCTCGGGTGGCACTGGAGATGGGGCTTTTGATGGTGGACACTTTCCCTTGGTCCGGTGAAGGTGTAGAGCCAATCAATTTGGGAATTGGCTCACTGTGGAGAAGTGTCCTGGTTTTGGGTGGAATTTCAACTCTGAAATTGAGCTTTCAGAGGAGAAATGGCAGGGGAATTCCACTGGGGATCAAGTGCTCTAAGGATGGAGAAGGGTCTGGAACAATTTTGGCAGAGTTTTGGCAAGGTTTGTGCTTGGCTCCCTTCATGGCCGAGAGGGGTGGAGTTTAAATAGGAGAGGGTGGAGGGCCTCCCAGGGAGAGTTAGGGCTTGGGATCAGCTAGCTGCGAGTGAGGAGAAGATCGGCCATGGTGACCACTAGGGATGGGGCGGCTCGGCGAGGTGGAATTCCAAAGTTGGCTCACATGTGAGCTCTCGGGTGTGGTGTTTTCCGGCGATCCAGGCGGCTGGCCGGCGGGCATGGGTCACCATCTTGACCGGGGAGGTCGGGGCTTGGCAATGGTGAAGTCGATTGGGTTTGGACATGTGTAAAGTGTTTGAATTAAAATGGAATGGGGAGGGGATCATTTTGGCTTGAAATTGGTCAACCCATTGGTTTGGGTTGGGTTCACCTCCCCATGGCTGGTCTTGAGGTGAGAAGATCAGCTAGGCTAGCTGGTCAAGAGGTGGTGATGTCCTTATCCAAGAATATTTGGATTAAATCTTGGTTAAGGGGAGACATGCTTAAGGTTAATGACTTTTAGGAGATGGTTAAAGGACCTCCTCCTTTTGCCATTAATGGCATGGTCACATGCCAAACTTTCATGGCTTCATATGGCTTGTGAATGGCTCATCCTTGGCTCCATTTGGCTTGGGAAAAGCTTGGGTCAATTTCATGAAAATGGGTTTTAAGAATTTTGGATGTTTTGATGGAAATTTGTATGAAACTTGATTTGGAATAATTTGATGGTGATTTTAGGACTTAGGTAATGGATTTAATTAAATGGATGACAAATGGAGATGTCATGTGTGCTTTAGGGTAGATTTGGGCTTTTGAATTTTGAAGGAAATGGGCTTTTTAGAAGGGTTTAAGGGAAGTGGGCTTTTAAGTTTATGAATGTGTTCATGGATGAAAATTTTTGTAAAAGGTTGGGCCAAATAATTGTTGGTTTAGCTCATGGATGTATCATGAGTAACTTGAAGCAAATTTGGGGTAATTTGGGCTTGAATTGGGTTGGATTTGGATTCTTTTGGTGAATGGGCCAATATAGGTCCAAATGGGCCAAGTTGGGCCAATGTTGGGCTAGGGTTGAAATTGATGTAGAATTATTGTTGAGAAGTGTTTATGGGAGTGTTTCAAAGAGGTTTTGACTTTGGTTGGGCTTTGATTTTTGGGGTTTGGGTTCATTTGGGTTAGGTTTGGGCTTAGGTCGAAAAAAAATGGGCCTTAAGGTCAAAAGTGGAATTGGATCCAAATGTCAATCAAATTGGACTTGGATTTGGTCTAAATTAGTATTAGGAATGTTGAATTGAAGTTTAGAATTGAATTGGACCAAAATTGGGGTCAATTGGATAGGTTTGGTTTAACATTGGGTTCACTTTGGGTTAAAATGGGTCAATTTGGGGGTTTTGACAAAAGTAGGGTAAATTGACAAAATTGGCCCATGGTGTAGTTGGACAAAATGAAATTAGGAATATTTAGGATTTTCTGGAATTTTCTGAATTTTTGGATTTTTGGGTCAAGAAGGGTATTTTGGGTATTTGGAGGGTATTGGGAGGTTTTCTTGGAATTTTTGATATTTTTGGATATAGATAGTCAATTTGAGTGGTGTAGAAATGTTTGGGAATAATTTTGAAGAATTTTAGGTAATTTGGAAATTTTGCAAAAATTTGGGTAATTTCAAGGGTTTTGGGTTGGTTTAGTAGGTGTAGGGTCCCGGGGGTCAAAAATTGAAAATTTGGGAAATTGAAGATTGGGTGGATGTAAGTGGAAATAAGTCATTTTGGTTGAGCCATGAAGTCATTTCAAGCCCATATGAGCCATGAGAGGACTCATTTGAGGCATTCACTATGTTGTTCCTAACCCTCTTAACCAAGGGCTTAGGGGTTAAGGACCATCCATGTGAATCACCTACATGAGTCGGGAGGTTAAGTTGGGTATGGGTGTGGTTTTAGGAAGTGTGTGGAAATGTAGTGTGTAAGTGTAGTGTAAGTCGGCCCCTTCATCGGACCGGGCCACCCGGAGCGGTCCTAAGGCCCAAAGAGTCCTATAGGAACTCATCCTTTAAACTTCCACATTTGATTTCAACCCTCTAGGTGATTAGGGGTCTATAGTCAAGTTTGTGGAGTTTGCGGGGAGTTTAGAAGTGGTTTGAATTTCTAAAAGGCGGGTCCCAATTCTAGTCCTCTAAGATAGTCGGAGGAAAAGCCTAAGGCTAGATCCTAAGTACTAAAGAGAAGAAGAGAAGACCTCATCAAAAATGAGGTCAACAAATGGACCCCCAATAGGTGTGGTGAGCTGACGGAGCACACCGCGCGTATTGGTGTTGACCGAAGCGGTCAACAAAACCAACACAGATGTCCAAGTGACGAACTTAGGACGAAGTAGAAGAGTTTCTGCTGGGGAGTGTCAAGTATATCTCTGAAACCGGAGATTCTTGAACTCTCGCTGGGGAAAGGAAAAGGAGGTGAATCCCAAATCACATGATCTGGGGAATTTCGATTTAGATTTTATTTTGTTTTAGTTTAAGTTTTGATGTGTGAGTTTAAATTTTAGTTTGGAGTTTCAATTTAGATTGAAGTTTGTCAAAATTGATTTGAAGGATTTGATTTGAAATTAAAATTGGAGTTCTGGGGTTTTAGATGTAATATCTTCAACCTCGAAAGAAAATTGAATTGATTAGATTGAATCGTTGCAATGAGAAGATACCTCAGAGCAAAGTGGTGTCGGATGTAAAATCCTTAACCTCAAGAGTTTGATTTTGATTTGATGTATTTCATTGCGATAGGGAAAAGATCCTAAAGCAATGCGAGTCTCGGATGTAAAATCCTCGACCCAAAAGTTTGAATTTTGATGTATTTCGGTGCAATAGGAAGAGAATCCTAAAGCGAGTGCGAGTCTTGGATGTAAAATCCTCGACCCAAAAGTTTTGAATTTTGATGTATTTCGAGTGCAATAGGAAGAGAATCCTAAAGCGGTGCGGTCTTGGATGTAAAATCCTCGACCCAAAAGTTTGAATTTGATGTATTTCAGTGCAATAGGAAAAGGATCCTAAAGCAGTGCAGTCTTGGATGTAAAATCCTCGACCCAAAAGTTTGAATTTTGATGTTTGATTCCGGATCTGGAAGAAATTGAATTTGAATTTGATTGAGACTTGAAGCTCGGAAAGATTGAATTCGGAAATTTGGAAATTTGGAAGGATGAGTTTGAACTCGATTGAAATTCGATTTAAGATTTGATTTGAAATTTGGAAGATCAAGTTTGAAACTTGATCGAGATTGGATTTGGAATTTGATTGAGGATTTGATTTGAGATTTGGGAAGATCAAATTTGAAGTTTGATCGAGAGTGGATTTGGAATTTGATTGAGAATTTGATTTGAGATTTGAAAAGATTGAAATCTGATTCGGAATTTGGAAGGATGGAATTTGATTTTGAAGTTTGGAAGGATGGAATTTGATTTTGAAGTTGATTTCGTTTATCTTTTAATGGTTCAAATTTTTTTTATTGTTTATTTAATGTTCATGTGAACTTGGTGTTTGTCATTTTTAGATTTTTTTTTTTTTTGAGTTCGGACCCAATCATAAGTAATTACTTTGCCCGTGTTTCTTAGGGATGAAGAATTCATTCCTTCGAAACATCAGGTAGCGTAATACTTTTTCAAGTATCGTCCGTTGATTGGAAGCATATGTCGTTCTCCCTGGCAATTCACTAGCTGATAGGAACCTCCTGAGTATACTTGCTTCAACCACAAACGGTCCTTCCCAAGTGGGTTCAAATTTTCCTCCTATCTTGCGGTGTGCAAGAATAGGTCTCTTGAGAACGAGAACTAAGTCACCAACTTTGAAGGTTCTTGGGCGGACCCGTTTGTCATAGGCTTGAACCATCTTAGCTTGGTATAGTTCTAAATTCTGTTGCGTCGCAAGTCTTTTCCCTTCCAAGCTTTCTAATTCTTCGAGTCGTAGTCCGGCGTTTTCTTCTGTCGTGATCTTGTTTGCAACTCGCAATTCCGAGTGAAGGAAGCCGAACCTCTAAAGGTAACACTCGCCTCGGACCCATACACCAGAGCGTAAGGTGTAGCTTCGAGTAGGAGTTCGAAGGTTGTCCGGTAGGCCCATAAGGCTTCTAACAATTTCTCGTGCCAATTTCTCTTATTATCGTCCAAGGTTTTCTTTAATATTTGAACGAGAGTTTTATTAAAAGCCTCAGCGAGGCCGTTTGCTCTTGGGTAGTAAATTGTCGAGTATCGCCGGTCGATTCCGTGTCTCCCGACAAAATTGTTGATTTGTGTGCTTCGAATGCCGACCCATTATCCGAGATGATCCTGCGCGGCACTCACGGAACGATAGACAACTTGGTTCTTGAAAACTCGTAGCACGTGGTGTGCTTTCACTTCTCTAAGTGGAACTGCTTCTGCCCACTTGGAAAAGTAATCTGTAGCCGCAAGAATGAAACGATGTCCTTTCGAAGATGGTGGTTCTATTGGACCCACTATATCTGTGCCCCAACATTCAAACGACCACGACGCAATTGTCGGGTGTAGCACATTTGGAGGTTGGTGTAGAACCACTCCGTGCACTTGGCATTGATGACAGCTCTTGGCGATTTTCATGCAATCGGTCATCATCGAGGGCCAGTAGTACCCTAGTCTTTTAATTTTCATCTTCATTTTTGGACCCGACTGGTGAGCGCCACGGAGTCCCGAATGCACCTCTTTAACAATTTCACGGGCCTCGGACCGGCTTAGGCACCTTAGCCACATTTGATCAAAAGACCTTCGTATAATGTGTTGTTTATTAATGCGTAAGACGAGTTCTTTTCGATCCGATGGGCCAGCGACCTATCGTCCGGTAGCTTTCCCGTTTGCGGTGTAGTCCATCAATGGTCGTCGCCAATCTTCTCGTGTTTTCCGTCACTCGCTCGCAATCGATTCTTTTTCTTTTCTCGATTTGTGTATTGTGTCTATGTCGAGCCGCGATAGGACCCGACGTCCGTGAACCGACACTTCCACTCGATTCATCTTGCAAACGGGCAAATTCTTTGCGAGACGGGCTAAAGCATCTGCTAAAGCATTCTCTTTTCTAGGAATTTTGTAGATTGTCACATTTGGAATCGTTCCAACAGACTGTATGGCATACCTGGAAGTATTGTTCGAGTCTTGGCTTAAAAATTCGTATTGTCCGACGATCCGTTGAATGATTAACTGTGAATCCCCGTAGATGTTGATGTCCGTTATCCCCATTTGAATGGTTAATTCCAATCCCGTTATGAGGGCTTCGTATTCCGCTTCGTTGTTTGTACACGGTTCGTCAAGTGGTAGGAGTATCTTAACATCCCCGCTCCGGTGTTATAAAGATTAGCCCGATTCCCGCCTTACCGGGCACTATCACTTGCGATTCTTCGTCTTCGTGTGCCGAAGATGCTCCGTCGAAATACAATTCCCAACGTCGATCATCGGGGTCTTCTAGGCTCATTATTTGTTCATCCGGCGAGATCGTCATTGAGAGGAGATTCGGCCGGCAAAGGGTGTGCTCTGCGAGGAAGTCTGCTAAGACTTGTCCCTTTACGGCACGCGAGAGGCACGAAAGTTATATCGAATTGCAATAATATCATTGACCATCCGGCAAGTCCGCGGAAAGTG
>JAKZJZ010002955.1:0-12000 GCA_022702705.1 Papilionanthe hookeriana x Papilionanthe teres | reverse complement strand
AATCACCTTTAGGAATTAAGGAAAGAGTCTCCTCCTTTTGCCCAAAATGGCATGGTGACATGTAAAGAGGCTCTCATGGCTTGCATATGGCTTGTGCATGGCTCGCATGGCTCCATTCGGCTTGGGAAAAGGTTCGGTCAATTTCATAAAAATGGGTTTTAAGAATTTTAGATATTTTGAGGGTGATTTGGCATGTAGCTTGATTTGGAATTATTTGATTGATGATTTTGGAACTTAGGGACAATTTTGATTAAATGGATGATGAAAGGAAGATGTCATGTGGGCTTTGGATGAATTTGGGCTTTTGAATCTGAAGGGAGTGGGCTTTTAGGAAAGTTTAAGGGAAATGGGCTTTTGATTTTAGGATGGGCATTTGGGTAAAAATTTTGTGAAGAAATTTGTCAAATAAATGTCATAATTGGTTTAGGGATGTTCTATGAAGGGCTTGGAATCAATTTGATGTGATTTGGAGTTGAATTGGTTTGAATTTGGGTTTATTTGGTAAGTGGGCCTATGTAGGTCCAAGTGGGCTAAGTTGGGCTAATGTTGGGCTAGAGTTGAAATTGATGTAAAAACAATGTTGAGAAATGTTTATGGGGGTGTTTCAAAGAGGTTTTGACTTTGGTTGGGCTTTGATTTTGGGGTTTGGGCTCATTTGGGTTAGGTTTGGGTTTAGGTCAAAAATGGGCCTTTTAACCTTGGGTTGAGTTTGAGTGGGGTTTGGGTCTAAATTTTGGGCAAATCATATTAGTATTTTGTTTGTGGGAATGTTAAGGAAGATTTAGAAAAGATTTGGGGTTAATTGGAATTGAGTTGGGTGGGTTTGGGTTAGGTTTAGGTCATGGGTCCAAATTGGGCTTTAAGGCCAAAAGTGAGATTGGATCCAAATGTCAATCAAATTAGGCTTGGATTTGGTCTAGATTGGTGTTGGGAATGTTGAATTGAAGTTTAGAATTGAATTGGACCAAAATTGGGGTCAATTGGGTAGGTTTGGTTTGACATTGGGTTCACTTAGGGTTAAAATGGGTAAAATTGGGGGTTTTGACAAAAGTAGGGTAAATTGACAGAATTGGCCCATGGTGTAGTTGGACAAAATGAAATTGGAAATATTTGGGATTTTCTGGAATTTTCTGGGAATTTTCTAAAATTTTGGATTTTTAGGCCAAGAGGGGTATTTTGGGTATTTGGAGGGTATTGGGAGGTATTTTTGGAATTTTTGGTATTTTTGGGTATGGATGATCAGTTTAAGTGATGTGGAAATGTTTGGGAATGATTTTGGAGAATTTTGGGTAATTTGGAAATTTTTGAGAAATTTGGGTAATTTTAAGGTTTTGGGTAGGCTTAGTAGGTGTAGGGTCCCGGGGTCAAAAATTGAAAATTTGGAAAATTGAATATTGGGTGAATGTAAGTGGAAAGAAGTCATTTTGGTTGAGCCATGAAGCCATGTCAAGCCCATATGAGCCATGAAGGGACTCATTTCGAGGCATTCACTATGTTGTTCCTAACCCTCTAGCCCAAGGGCTCAGGGGTTAAGGACCATCCATGTGAATCACCTACATGAGTCGGGAGGTCAAGTTAGGTATGGGTGTGGTTTGGAGGTATGTGAAAGTGTAGTGTGTAGAAGTGTAGTGTAGTGTGAGTAAGTCGGCCCCTCCACTGGACTGAGCCACCTGTAGCGATCCTAAGGCCAAAGAGTCCTATAGGAACTCATCCTTAAACTTCCACATTTGATTTCAACCCTCTAGGTGATTAGGGGTCTACGATCAAGTTTGTGGAGTTTGCGGGGAGTTAAGAAGTGGTTTGAATTTCTAAAAGGTGGGTCCCAATTCTAGTTCTCTAAGATAGTCAAAGGAAAAGCTCAAGGCTAGATCCTAAGTACTAAAGAGAAGAAGAGAAGACCTCATCAAAAATGAGGTCAACAAATGGACCCCCAATAGGTGTGGTGAGCCGACGGAGCACACCGCGCGTATTGGTGTTGACCGAAGCGATCAACAAAACCAACACAAACATCCAAGTGACAAACTTAGGATGAAATAAAAGAGTTCTCGCCTGGGAGTAGCGAGTATATCTCCCGAAACTGGAGATTCTCGAACTCTCGCCTGGGGAAAGGAAAAGGAGGTGAATCACATGACCTGGGGGAATTTCGATTTAGATTTTATTTTGTTTCAATTTAAGTTTTGATGTGTGAGTTTAGATTTCAATTTGGAGTTTCAATTTAGATTGGAGTTTGTCAAAATTAATTTGAAGGATTTGATTTGAAATGAAAATTGGAATTCTGAGGTTTTAGATGTAACATCTTCAACCTCGAAAGAAAATTGAATTGATTAGATTGAATCGTTGCAATGACGTGAGATCTCAGAGCAATGCGGTATTGGATGTAAAATCCTTAACCTCAAGAGTTTGATTTTGATGCATTTTAGTGCAATAGGAAAAGAATCCTAAAGCAGTGAAGTCTTGGATGTAAAATCCTCGACCCAAAAGGTTTGAATTTGATGTATTTCGGCTGCAATAGGAAAGAATCCTAAAGCAAAGGCAGTCTTGGATGTAAAATCCTCGAGCCAAAAGTTTGAATTCGATGTATTTCAGGTCAATAGGAAAGAATCCTAGCAATGGCAATCTTGGATATAAAATCCTCGACCCAAAAGTTTGAATTCGATGTATTTCAGTGCAACAGGAAAGAATCCTAAAGCAATGCGATCTTGGATGTAAAATCCTCGACCCAAAAGTTCGAATTCGATGTACTTCAAAGTGCAACAGGAAAGAATCCTAAAAGAGTGCAGCTTGGATATAAAATCCTCGACCCAAAAGTTTGAATTTGATGTATTTCAAGGTGCAATAGGAAAGAATCCTAAAGCGATAGGTACTTGGATATAAAATCCTCGACCCAAAAGTTTGAATTCGATGTATTTCAAGTGCAATAGAAAAGAATCCTAAAGCAGTGCAATCTTGGATGTAAAATCCTCGACCCAAAAGTTCGAATTCGATGTATTTCAAAGTGCAATAGGAAAAGAATCCTAGCAATGCAGGTACTTGGATATAAAATCCTCGACCCAAAAGTTTGAATTCGATGTACTTCAAAGGCAATAGGAAAGAATCTTAGCAATGCGAGTCTTGGATGTAAAATCCTCGACCCAAAAGTTTGAATTTGATGTACTTCGAGTGCGATAGGAAAGAATCCTAAAGCAGTACGGTCTTGGATGTAAAATCCTCGACCCAAAAGTTTGAATTTGATGTATTTCAAAGGCAATGAAAAGAATCCTAAAGCAGTACAGTCTTGGATGTAAAATCCTCGACCCGAAAGGTCGAATTTGATTTATATTCGATTCGGAGATCTGGAAGAAATTGAATTTGAATTTGATTGAGACTCGGATTTGGAATCCGGAAAGATTGAATTTGGAAATTTGGAAGGATGAGTTTGAACTCGATTGAAATTTGATTTAAGATTTGATTTGAAATTTGGAAGATCAAATTTGAAACTTGATCGAGATCGGATTTGGAATTCGATTGAGAATTTGATTTGTGATTTGAAAAGATTGAAATTTGATTCGGAATTTGGAAAGATTGAATTTGAAATTTGATTTAAAATTTGGAAGGATGAAATTTGAGATTTGTGTTGATTTCGTTTATCTTTTAATGGTTCAAATTTTATTTTATCGTTTATTTAATGTTCATGTGAATTTGGTGTTTGTCATTTTAAGATTTTTTTAAACAAAGTTTTCTATTTATTCCTTCTTTCATTTATTTCTTTTCTCGTTCTTTGTTCGAAGTTCATTTAACTTTAATGGCGTTTCCCAATCAATTTGCACAAAAGAGGTGAAGGCTAAAAACGTGACATGGTCACTTTCATTCCAATCATGTTGAAAATACATCATACAACTCGATCTGGAATACATTTCATACAATCCATGTAAACTCAAAACGGACTGTGTATGATCTTTGTTGGTCCATCAAAAGAAGCATTTGTCGAAAAATCCATGTCCGAATAGTGGGGTACATGGTTAATAACATCACCTTCCAAGCCATCCTCGGCAAGGATGCCGACTGGATGTACATTGGAGGTGTGATATTTCCCATGTAACTCACAGACTCGTAAGGCCGGAGGTTCTCTAGCTCCGGGTCTGGTTGGAAATGGTAAGGTATCTTCGTCGTCGTCCATTCTCCCTAAAAGTAACCGAGATTCGCTCCACCGGCACTCCCGGTATGCAATGCTTAGCGATATCTCGCTCCGTTGCCCTTCGCATCATGACGGAACCCACCGGTAAAGGTATCTTTATCGGCCCTCGGAACTCACCCGGCCTCGCTATCCGGAGGTCGGATCCGAACATGATGTCACACTCGTTCAAGAAAGAGACCGTGCGTAGAGGTCCGACGAAGTCGTGGTGATCTATATGTGGGGGTATGCGATCACCCCGTTTGTAGATGTTGATAATGCAACTATTGGGTATGCAATCTGCCGGCAGTACCCTCCATGTTATCAATCTTTTTACCATTCTCTCGATGACTAATGGCATCGGATCTACTTTCCCATGACGGAGTATCCCCGGTGGGTTTCCCTTCGTCTTCAGCGAAAGTCAGAAGCAGCATCCGCATTGTATTGTGATTCTTCCTTTCCCCGGCATCCATCTCCGGGTTCCGAGTATGTGTTTTCCCTCGAGCGGTCTACTCGGCCCATTCTTTTCGAATCCCGGATACAATCCACGATTTGCTCGTTGTTCATACTCGGAGAATACGTCGTATGTAGCTCGAGGCCCTCTAGTATGTTGATTCTTCTTCCTTTAATTCTCTCGAAGTATTCAAAGGTTTTCTTTTCAACATTCTGCATTCTCTCCAGCTCGTATTCCGGAATGATCCGCGTATGGCGAGGCCTTGTGACATATCGTGGGATATATGGTTCAATCCCTTCACGTTCCCCTCGCATACCTCGGCTCCTCGTGGATGATGCCTCGTCGGGACATCCCCCGGGTTGCTTCCGCAACAAGGTCATGCATTATTGGTGGTTCTATCCCGTGGCGTGGTAGCCTTTTTTCTTCGATCTTCCGGAGATTTCCCCGATTCTTTCGTTATCCTAGGAGCCGGCCTCCTTTCTTCGAGTTCCCGGTGAACCGGTGTCCTTGAAATGTGTGTGCCGGCATTAGCAATTGTCTCGTCACGCCGGTCCGCGCCTAGTTTTGTTAACATCTTACGGATACGGCGATTCTTATTTCTTCGTTGCGTGGTCGTGAGAGTAGCTCTCCGCACTTCTGAATCTCTGTGGGCGCGGCGCCGACAAGCCCGCCCTCCGCCGTAGTGACTACGGACTTCATTTTCTTATATTCTTCGGTGTTTGCTTTTCTTTTCTTGTTGTTGGATTGGTGGCTCGGGCCACCCACTTTCATCACTTGTCCGCCGGTGCAGTTCTTCTCGGTTAACCGGGACCCGGCCATTTTCCTCGTACCGTAGGCTCGCCGGTGCGAAATCCGAGTCAATCTCGATTATCGCTCCATCTTTCACCCTCTTTTCATCGAGTGCAAGGCTTACGCCATTCTTAAAGTTCAAGACCAACCGCCCGTTCGACATTTCCCCGCGAAAAGACAAGGAAAAGGATCGTGGGCCGTACTAAGAACAAGAACATTAAGAAAATGTTTATTAAAGATACATTTTTTTATATATATTTTTTTATTTTCAAATTTAACGAGAATGAAGTAGGATAAGATCGTGAAAGAGATTTTGATTTGGAAAGGAAAACAAGGAAAACTTTATTATCATGATTTTATTTATTTTAACACATTTTATTATTATTATTATTATTTTATTTTTTTTTCTTTTTTTTTTTTGGGTTCGGACCCAATCATAAGTAATTACTTCGCCCGTGTTTCTTAGGGATGAAGAATTCATTCCTTCGAAACATCGGTAGCAGTAATACTTTTTCAAGTATCGTCCGTTGATCGGAAGCATATGTCGTTCTCCCCGGCAATTCACTAGCCGGTAGGAACCTCCCGAGTATACTACTTCAACCACAAACGGTCCTTCCCAAGTGGGTTCAAATTTTCCTCCTATCTTGCGGTGTGCAAGAATAGGTCTCTTGAGAACGAGAACTAAGTCACCAACTTTCGAAGGTTCTCGGGCGGACCGATTTGTCATGGGCTTGAACCATCTTAGCTTGGTATAGTTCTAAATTCTGTTGCGCCGCAAGTCTTTTCCCTTCCAAGCTTTCTAATTCTTCGAGTCGTAATCCGGCGTTTTCTTCGTCGTGATCTTGTTTGCAACTCGCAATTCCGAGTGAAGGAAGCCGAACCTCTAAAGGTAACATCGCCTCGGACCCATACACTAGAGCGTAAGGTGTAGCTTCGAGTAGAAGTTCTGAAGGTTGTCCGTAGGCCCATAAGGCTTCTAACAATTTCTCGTGCCAATTTCTCTTATTATCGTCCAAGGTTTTCTTTAAGATTTGAACGAGAGTTTTATTAAAAGCCTCGCCGAGACCGTTTGCTCTCGGGTAGTAAATTGTCGAGTATCGCCAGCCGATTCCGTGTCTCCCGACAAAATTGTTGATTTGTGTGCTTCTAAATGCCGACCCATTATCCGAGATGATCCCGCGCGGCACTCCAAAACGGTAGACAACTCGGTTCTTGAAAACCGTAAGCACGTGGTGTGCTTTCACTTCTCTAAGTGGAACTGCATCGCCTACTGGAAAAGTAATCCGTAGCCGCAAGAATGAAACGATGTCCTTTCGAAGATGGTGGTTCTATCGGACCCACTATATCCGTGCCCCAACATTCAAATGGCCACGACGCAATTGTCGGTGCGCGCATTCGGAGGTTGGTGTAGAACCACTCCGTGCACTCGGCATTGGTGACGCGCTCTCGGCGATTTTCATGCGCTCGGTCATCATCGAGGGCCGTAGTACCCTAGTCTTTTAATTTTCATTTTCATCTTCGGACCCGACCGGTGAGCGCCACGGAGTCCCGAATGCACCTCTTTAACAATTTCACGGGCCTCGGACCCGCTTAGGCACCTTAGCCACATTCGATCAAAAGACCTTCCGTATAATGTGTTGTTTATTAATGCGTAAGACGCAGTTCTTTTCTTGATCCGATGGGCTAGCGACCTATCGTCCGGTAGCTTTCCCGTTTGCGTGGTAGTTCATCAATGGCCGTCGCCAACCTTCGTGTTTTCTCGTCATCGCTACAATCGCTTCTTTTTCTTTTCCGATTTATGTATCGTGTCTATGTCGAGCCGTGATAGGACTCGACGTCCGCGAACCGACACTTCCACCGATTCATCTTGCAAACGAGCAAATTCTTTTGTGAGACGGGCTAAAGCATCCGCTAAAGCATTCTCTTTTCTCGGAATTTTGTAGATCGTCACATTTGGAATCTGTTCCAACAACTGTATGGCATACCTGGAAGTATCGTTCGAGTCTTGGTTTAAAATTCCGTATTGTCCGGCGATCCGTCGAATGATTAACCGTGAATCCCCGTAGATGTTGATGTCCGTTATCCCCATTCGAATAGTTAATTCCAGATTCCGTTATGAGGGCTTCATATTCTGCTTCATTGTTTGTACACGGTTCTGTCAAGTGGTAGGAGTATCTTAACATCCCCCGCTCCGACGTTATAAAGATTAGCCCGATTCCTGCCTTACCGGGCACTATCACTTGCGATTCTTCGTCTTTGTGTGCTGAAGATGCTCCGTCGAAATATAATTCCCAACGTCGATCATCGGGGTCTTCTAGGTTCATTATTTGTTCATCCGGCAAATCGTCATATAGAGGAGATTCGGCCGGCAAAGGGTGTGCTGCGAGGAAGTCTGCTAAGACTTGTCCCTTTACGGCACGCAGAGGCACGAAAGTTATATCGAATTGCAATAATATCATCGACCATCCGGCAAGTCCGCCGGAAAGTGTCGGACGAGTCATCGAGTATCGCAATGGATTAAACTTCGAGATCGAGTTAACCTTATGAGAAAGCATGTAGTGCTCGAGCTTTTGAGCGGCGAAGATCAAGGCCAAACAATGCTTTTCAATTGCGGGATACCTTACTTCCGTCGGAAGTAAACGACGTCTTAAGTAGTAAAGAGCATTTTCTTTACCCTCATCATCGACTCTGGCTAACAGTGGCTCCGAGAGAGTCGTCTAAAGCCGCGGTGTAAAGTATCGCCGGTCTACCCGAGACTCGGGGTCGCTAAGACAGGAGGTGTCATTAAATATTGTTTAATGTCTTCGAAGGCCTTCTGGGATTTCTCTTCCCAAATAAATTTGGCGTGCTTTTTAAGTAGTGCCGAGAAAGGCCGACACCTACCCGACAAGCTCGAGATAAAGCGTCGAAGATATGCCAGCTTCCCTTGAAAAGATCGTAGTTGTTTTAAGGTTTTGGGAGGCGGCATTTCTAAGATAGCTTTAATCTTTTCCGGGTCGATTTCAATTCCACGATGTCGGACAACGAATCCTAAGAATTTCCCGGAGGTGACACCGAAGGCGCATTTTAAGGGATTCATCTTAAGGTTAAATTGTCTTAATCGTTCGAAAACAATTCTCAAATCATACAGTGGTTTTCCTTTACTTTGCTTTTGATGACCACATCGTCCACGTAGCATTCGACTTGATTGTGGATGAGATCATCAAAAATTCTTGTCATTGCTTTCCGGTAGGTTGCTCCTGCGTTCTTCGAGTCCGAATGGCATCACCGTGTAGCAAAATACTCCGATCGGCGTTCGAATGTCGTAAGCTTTTCATCTTCTCGGAGCCATTTTTATCCGGTTGTATCCCGAAGATCCATCCATGAACGAGAATATTTCATGCGTTGAAGCAATGTCGATCATTAATTCGGGATCGGTAGAGGGAACTCATCCTTTGGACATGCCTTGTTTAAATCTCTCGAAGTCCACACGCATTCCGATCCGACCATTCTTCTTTTGACCGGCACCACATTGGCTAACCAAGTCGGGTATTGTTCTTCACGGACAAATTTAGCATCTATTAGCTTTTTAACTTCGGCTATGACTTGTTGTTCGATTTCTAGACGCATTCTTCCGGGACCTTGTCCGATCGGGACGAAGTAGGATCCACTCCTAGCTTATGGATCGCAACCTCTGGAGCTAATCTCGGCATCTCGTCATAATTCCAAGCAAACATGTTCTTTAAATTCCATTAATAATTTGATTATTTCTTCGAGTCTTCTTTATTGAGTAAGGAGCTAACAAAGGTAGGTTTAAGCTCTTCGCTAGTACCTAAGTTAACTTCCGTCAACTCATCTATCGTAGATTTAATTTCTTCTTCGAATTCCGGTGGAGCTGTCTCCAATTTGTAAATCTTCGAGTTCGTCCGTAGCTTCCATGCAGCTTTCATCGGACTTGTAAGTGACAACCAAGCAAAATTCGGCATCGTCAACCGACCCTACCGTGCCGAATCCGAGTCCATGCTTTGAATTGGGTGGACGACCGGAGTTATTCCATAATTTTTCAAAATGTTGTGATTGGCCTTTTGTCCATTGTCGAGGTAAGAAACCACGTTGAATTAAATTTCGAACACAGGGAGAGTACCACTCAAAAGGTAATTCCATTAATTCGATGAAGTGACATCTTCGAATTGTACATTATTTTCGGCTTTGGAGGAAGAAGCACCACGGTAGAATTTGATTGGCCTCGCACCGTCGTTATGTACCTCTTTGACCACCATACCCTCGATCTTATTAGAATGGATCGGGGTTAGGGTCATAGTATGTACGTAGTGGTTAATCTTCTCGTACATCGATTTATATTCTTCATTCTTTTCATCTTCGAGGGAGATCTTGAATTGCGGCTTCTTCCGACTTATTGTCACTGCTTCTCGCTTGATTTCTTTTTCTTCTTTAGAACTATCATTCCAATCAACATCGATGGCTGGTTTCTTCTGTCCAATTGTCCTAGTGTCTCTACCACGACCTCGTCCCCGGCCTCGACCTCGGATGCGAGTCGTGGAGAAACCTTCACCATCTCGCCGAAGGGAGTGGTGAGTGATCGTTGGACTAGAACCTCGGGTTCTTCGTTGTCCTGGACTTTCTTTGCTTCACTTGTTACGGTATCTCCGGAGAAGATAATTTTCTTTGGCGGTGCATAATAAGCCGCATCTTCATGGATTCCAATCTCATGTACGGAGAATGGTCGCAAGTCGCCTTTGATGCACTCGTTCCCCTCCATCGTAGTATTTGATGCACTCGATGCGTAGATGATGGTACCATCCTCGTTTTTATGTATCCATGGTCGGCCCAAGAGAGCGTTGAACGACGTTTCGAATCGATTATATGAAATTTTGCGGTTGTCTTTGCTAAGTCACCGGCCTTCATCGTAGCGTTATCGACCCGAGGGCTCTTTCTCCTTTCTCGGTTGAATCCTCTTAATAACATTTTGTCGGCTTCGAGCTCACGAGCATCAATTTCCAAGTATGCTAGTGTTCGAAGACTCATTATGTTGATTGATGCTCCTAGATCCACCAATACTCCGGAGAGCGTAAACTTCCCAATTGTAACCGAAATGTACAACTGGTCGGTTGTGATCCGCTCGTCCCAAGTAGTAGGTCATTGTCCGTGAAGGTAACGCCTCGTCGTTCCTTTAACGAGCAAACCTCATCTAAGGAATCTCCGCCATTCGAGCTAAGCAAATTTCCGGATCAAGTAAGGCTTCGATCGAGCTTCTCTCATATCCTTTGATAAGATTAGAGCATCGTAAATGCTCAGTTTGGCCGGTAGTTTCCTAAGATGGGCTAGCACGTTGTAGTCCACTTTGTTTCCATGTGTCTCGACTTCTTCTCGAATGGGTATTTTTTCTGTCGGGGTTGGTTCTTCTTGAATAACCACCTGCTTTCCTTTGTCTTTTGGACCCATTCTTGGAGGTAGAACTTTTCCACTTCTTAAGTTGACTTCTATAATTTCTTCGAATCTAGTGTCGAACTTGCTCGGTGTCTCCTCCCGAATCGGAATGACGAGCTCTTCCGGATTATCTTCAAAATCTGAAGGCTCTAACTCTATCGTAACTGGAGCTCCTCGAAACTCACAGATAGATCCGTTGCTTGTTGAACTCTCGTAGCCTCCTTGATGGATATCTTCTTCATTTTTTTTATTGTCGAGATCGTGTATGATTTGAGAATTGTTGTTGGCATCGAAGTCGATGTTCGGATTGTCGCTAGTTACGTAATCGTTAGAAACAGTCAAAACGTAGCCAACGCCATCACCCTTATCATTATATGATCCCACCGAAGTGAGCGGATAATCATACAAAATCGAGGTTCGAGGGATTTCTCCCCCAAATCGGAAACAACTATCCTAGGATAGCGGCCCCTAGCCTAGCCTTAGGAGTCTCGGTCCCCTCTTCTTCGTCAATTTTCTTCTTTTCTTCGATCGTCTCCTCGTCGAGGTGGTTCCTCTATCGCAAGTGATAAGTACCGGTTTAACAGGTCTCGAACTCTGAATTGAAGCTCGCACCGAAGCGGTTCGGATGCTATCTAAAACCTTCTTCGAAGACCTCGTCCAGGCGGTAGTCCATCCATCGTCAGTTGCATAGGGATCTATCGGAATGACGGGATCGGTTGAGATAACATTGACGGAACCTCCTTTCTGGGTTTCCCTCATGTACTCCTTCGGGATTGTTATATTTCCTTTCCGAAGGTTGTCGTTGAGCCAACATTTAAAGGTAATGCAATCTTCTATCTTGTGCCCAAGCATCCGATGGTAGGGGCAAAAGTCGGGATCACCGTTCTTGTTGACTTCCTCCGGTCTTTTAGGTTCCGGCAGCCTAGAAATCCGGAGTCTTCATTAGGCTACGGAACATTTTCAGCATCGCTTCATTTTTGAACGGATATTCTCTCGCTCGAAGCTCCCTTAATGTACGTTGCGGACGAGGCGGTTGTTCATATCGCGGAGACGACCGATAGCTCGGACCGGGGTTGTTGGTAATTCTGTTGTGGTTGCTGCGGCCGTTCTGGTGGTATTTGCATCGGTTGCTTGCCTTTATCAACTGCTGCAATGATCCCGGATTTCTTTTCGAAGGTCT
>JAKZJZ010002954.1:0-12000 GCA_022702705.1 Papilionanthe hookeriana x Papilionanthe teres | reverse complement strand
CCGAATGTGACGATCTACAAAATTCCCGAGAGAAAACGCTTTAGCGGATGCGCTAGCCCGTCTCGCAAAAGAATTTGCACGTTTGCAAGATGAATCGGTGGAAGTGTCGGTTCACGGACGTCGAGTCCTATCACGGCTCGACATAGACACAATACACAAATCGAGAAGAGAAAAAGGATCGATTGCGGCGGTGACGAAAAACACGGAAGATTGGCGACGGCCATTAATAGATTACACTGCAAACGGGAAAACTACCGGACGATAGGTCGTTAGCCATCGGATCGAAAAGAACTACGTCTACGCATTAGTAAACAATACGTTATACGGAAGGTCTTTTGATCAAATGTGGCTAAGGTGCCTAAGCGGGTCCGAGGCCCGTGAAATTGTTAAAGAGGTGCATTCGGGACTGCGTGGCGCTCACCGGTCGGGTCCGAAGATGAAAATGAAAATTAAAAGACTAGGAGTACTATCGGCCCTCGATGATGACCGAGCGCATGAAAATCGCCAAGAGGCATCACCGAGTGCCGAGTGCACGGAGTGGTTCTACACCAACCCCCGAATGTGCTACATCCGACAATTGCATCGTGGCCATTTGAATGTTGGGGCACGGATATAGTGGGTCCGATAGAACCACCATCTTCGAAAGGACATCGCTTCATTCTTGCGGCTACGGATTACTTTTCCAAGTGGGCGAGAGGCAGTTCCACTTAGAGAAGTGAAAGCACATCACGTACTACAATTTTTCAAGAACCAAGTTGTCTACCGTTTCGGGGTGCCGCGCAGGATCATCTCAGATAATGGGTCAGCATTCAGAAGTACGCAAATCAACAATTTTGTCAGGAGACATGGAATCGGTGGCGATATTCGACAATTTACTACCCAAGAGCAAACGGCCTTAGTGAGGCTTTTAATAAAACTCTCGTTCAAATTTTAAAGAAGACTTTGGACGACAATAAGAGAAATTGGCACGAGAAGTTGTTAGAAGCCTTATGGGCCTACGGACAACCTTCGAACTCCTACTCGAAGCTACACCTTACGCTCCGGTGTATGGGTCCGAGGCGGTGTTACCCTTAGAGGTCCGGCTTCCTTCACTCGGGATTGCGGTTGCAAACAAAATCACGACGGAAGAGAATGCCAAATTACGACTAGAAGAATTGGAAAGCCTGGAAGGGAAGAGACTTGCGGCGCGGCGAGAATTTAGAACTATACCAAGCTAAGATGGTTCGAAGCCCATGACGGATGAGTCCGCCCGAGAACCTTTAAGGTTGGTGACTTAGTTCTCGTTCTCGAAAGACCTATTCTTGCGCACCGCAAGATAGGAGGAAAATTTGAACCCACTTGGGAAGGACCGTTTGTGGTTGAGGCGGTCTACTCGGGAGGCTCCTACCGGCTAGTGAGCTGCCGAGGAGAACGACATATGCTTCGATCGATGGACGATACTTGAAAAAGTATTACGCTACCGATGTTTCGAAGGAGTGAATTTTCCATCCCTAGAAGCACGGGTGAAGTAATTACTTATGGTCGGGTCCGAACCCAAAAATAACAAAAAATGTGCTAAAATAAATAAAATCATGATAATAAAGTTTTCTTTGTTTTCCCTCTTCCAAGTCGAAATCTCTTTCTCTGATCTTTTCCCACTTCATTCTTGTTGAATATAAAAATAAAAATTTTTGTCTTTAATAAACATTTTCTTAATGTTCTTGTTCTTAGTACGACCCCGATCCTTTTCCTTGTCTTTTCGCGGGGAAATGTCGAGCGGGCGGTTGGTCTCGAACTTTAGAAATGGCGTAAGCCTTGCACTCGATGAAAAGAGGGTGAAGGATGGAGCGATAATAGAGATTGACTCGGACTTCGCACCGGCGGGCCTGCGATACGAGGAAAGTGGCCCGGGTCCCGATTGACGAGAGGAATTGCCCGGTCAGGACGATAATGAAAGTGGGTGGCCCAAGCCACCAATCCGACGACGAGGAAAAGAAAAACGAACACCGAAGAAGACAAGAGAATCAAATGCGTAGTCGCTACGGCGGAGGGCGGACTTATCGGCGCCGCGCCCGCGAAACTCGGGAAGTACGAAGAGCTACTCTCGCGAGCAACTCAACGGAGAAACAAAAATCGCCGTATCCGCAAGATGCTAACTAAATTAGCGGCGGACCGGCGCGACGAGGAAGTTGCTGCGCCGGTACATATACTTCGAGGATACCGGTTCGCCGGGAACACTGAAAAAGGAGACCGGCTCCGGGACGACGAAGAGACCGGAGAAATCTCGAGAGGAACGGAAGAAAGAAGGCTATTACGCCACCGGATGAAGCCGCCGGTAATGCATGACCTTGTTGCGAAGCAACCCCGGAGGATGTCCCGACGGACATCATCCCCGAGGAGCCGAGGTATGCGGGAGAACGTGAAGGGATTGAGCCATATATCCCGCGATACGTCACCGAGGCCTCGTCATTTGCAAATTATTCCGGAATACGAGTTAGAAAGAATACGGAATGTCCGGAAGAAAACTTTTGAATACTTCGAGAGAATCGGAGGCGGGAGGATCGATATACTTGAAGGCCTCGAGCTACATACGGACGTGTTCTCGGAATATGAACAACAACAAATCGTGGACTGCATCCGGGATTTGAAAAAGATGGGCCGGGCGGGTCGCTTAAGAGAAAACACTTACTCGGAACCCGGAGATGGATGCCGGGGAAAGGGAGAATTACAATACAATGTGGATGCTGCTATAACTTCGCGAGAGGACGGGAAAGGTAACCCACGGGGATACTCCGTCATGGCCGGAGTGGATCCGATGCCATTAGTCATTAAAAAGATGGTAAAAAGAATGATAACATGGGGGGTATTGCCGGCGGATTGCATACCCAACGGTTGCATCATCAACATTTACAAGAAGGGTATTTGTATACCCCCGCACATAGATCACCACGACTTTGTCGGACCTTTACGCACGAGTTTCTTTTACGAACGAGTGTAATATCATGTTCGGATCGACCTCCGGATAGCGAGGCCCGAGTGAGTTCCGAGGGCCGGTAAAGATACCATTACCGGTAGGTTCCGTCATGATGCGAAGGGCAACGGAGCGAGATATCGCTAAGCATTGCATACCGGGAGTACCGGTGAAGCGGATCTCAGTTACTTTCAGAAGGATGGACGACGGGAAAGCACCTTACCACTTCCAGCCAGACCCGGAGTTAGAGAGCCTCCGGCCTTACGAGCTGTGAGCTACATGGAAAATATCACACCTCCAACGTACATCCATACGGCATCCTTGCCAAGGATGGCTTGGAAGGTGATGTTATCGACCATGTACCTCACTATTCAGACATGGATTTTTGACAGATACCCTTTTGGATGAATCGACAAAGATCATACATAGTCCGTTTTGAGTCTATATGGATTGTATGAGATGTATTCCAGATCGAGTTGTACGATGTATCTTCAGCATGATTGGAATGAAAGTGACCATGTCACAATTTTGGTCTTCACCTCTTTTGTGCAAATTAACTGGGAAACGCCATTAAAAGTTAAATGAACTTCGAACAAAGAACAGAAAAGAAACAAAAAGAATAAAAGAAAACTTTCCTTAAAATCTAAAAAATGATAAACTCCAAATTCACGATAAAATAAAATTTGAATCGATAAAAGACAAACAAAATGACCACAAAATCTCAATCAAATTTCAAGTTCAATCTTTCCAAATTTCAAATCAAATCTCAATCGAATTTCGAATTCGATCTTTCCGGATCTCACATCGAACCTCGGTCAAATTCAAACTTACCCTTCCAAATCCGAAATCCAATCCGTTCGCTCTCTCCCTTGTACGGGATGGAAGCGGTTGATTCCATTGACACGGATCGAATCCGATGGCGAGGAATCACATTCAATCCAAACCGGCAACTTTCAATCAACTCTTCGAATGGGATATGTAACATCTACATATTCCCTCCTAATCTATTTCCTTCCATGAAAGTCTTTTACAACTTTCATGAAATTCTCGAAACACCAAAATTCCACACTTTTCAAATCGACATTACAAATCGTTGCAAAGTCAATTACACATCAAAATCAACTTTTTGAGGTTGAGGATTTTACATCCGATACCGCATTTGCTTTAGGATTCTTTCCTATTGCCTTTGAAATACATCAAAATCAACTTTTTGAGGTTGAGGATTTTACATCCGATACCGCACTGCTTTAGGATTATTTCCCTATTGCAATGAAATACATCAAAATCAACTTTTTGAGGTTGAGGATTTTACATCCGATACCGCCTTTGCTTTAGGATTCTTTCCCTATTGCCTTTGAAATACATCAAAATCAACTTTTTGAGGTTGAGGATTTTACATCCGATACCGCACTGCTTTAGGATTATTTCCCTATTGCAATGAAATACATCAAAATCAACTTTTTGAGGTTGAGGATTTTACATCCGATACCGCACTGCTAGGATTCTTTCCTATTGCCTTGAAATACATCAAAATCAACTTTTTGAGGTTGAGGATTTTACATCCGATACCGCACTGCTTTAGGATTCTTTCCCTATCGCACTGAAATACATCAAAATCAACTTTTTGAGGTTGAGGATTTTACATCCGATACCGCACTGCTTTAGGATTCTTTCCCTATTGCACTGAAATACATCAAAATCAACTTTTTGAGGTTGAGGATTTTACATCCGATACCGCACTTGCTTTAGGATTCTTTCCCTATTGCCTTTGAAATACATCAAAATCAACTTTTTGAGGTTGAGGATTTTACATCCGATACCGCATTGCTTTAGGATTCTTTCCTATTGCACTTGAAATACATCAAAATCAACTTTTTGAGGTTGAGGATTTTACATCCGATACCGCACTTGCTTTAGGATTCTTTCCCTATTGCCTTTGAAATACATCAAAATCAACTTTTTGAGGTTGAGGATTTTACATCCGATACCGTATTGCTTTAGGATTCTTTCCACTGTGCATCGAAATACATCAAAATCAACTTTTTGAGGTTGAGGATTTTACATCCGATACCGCATTGCTTTAGGATTCTTTCCCTATTGCCTTTGAAATACATCAAAATCGACTTTTTGAGGTTGAGGATTTTACATCCGATACCGCACTCGCTTTAGGATTATTTCCTTATTGCCTCTGAAATACATCAAAATCAACTTTTTGAGGTTGAGGATTTTACATCCGATACCGCATCTGCTTTAGGATTCTTTCCTATCTGCACCTGAAATACATCAAAATCAACTTTTTGAGGTTGAGGATTTTACATCCGATACCGCATCTGCTTTAGGATTCTTTCCCTATTGCCTTCGAAATACATCAAAATCAACTTTTTGAGGTTGAGGATTTTACATCCGATACCGCACTGCTTTAGGATTCTTTCCCTATTGCTCTGAAATACATCAAAATCAACTTTTTGAGGTTGAGGATTTTACATCCGATACCGCACTGCTTTAGGATTCTTTCCTATTGCCTTGAAATACATCAAAATCGACTTTTTGAGGTTGAGGATTTTACATCCGATACCGCACTTGCTTTAGGATTCTTTCCTATTGCCTCTGAAATACATCAAAATCAACTTCTTGAGGTTGAGGATTTTACATCCGATACTGCACTGCTTTAGGATTCTTTCCCTATTGCACTGAAATGCATCAAAAAATCAAATTCTTGAGGTTGAGGATTTTACATCCAATACCGTATTGCTTTAGATTCTCTTCCTATTGCAATGAAGCACACCAAATCGAGCTCTTGAGGTTAAGGATTTTACATCCAATACCACATTGCTACGAGATCTCTCCTCATTGTAATGATTCAATCCAATCAATTCGATTTTCTTTTGAGGTTGAGGATGTTACATCTAAAACCGCAAAATTTCAATTTTCATTTCAAATCAAATCCCTTCAAAATTAATCTTAACAAAACTTCAATCTAAATTGAAACTCGAGTTGAAATCTGAATTCACACATCAAAACTTAAACTGAAACAAAATTTAAATTGAAATTTCCTCGGATCTTGTGATTTGGAATTCACCTCTTTTTCCTTTCCCCAGCGAGAGTTCAGGAATCTCCAGTCTTAGAGATATACTTGACACTCCCAGCGGAAACTCTTCCACTTCGTCCTAAGTTTGTCACTTGGACATCTGTGATTGGTTTTGTTGATCTTTTCGGTCAACGCCAATACGCGCGGTGTGCTCCGTCAGCTCACCACACCTATTGGGAGTCCATTTGTTGACCTCATTTTTGATGAGGTCTTCTCTTCTTCTCTTTAGTACTTAGGATCTAGCCTTAGGCTTTTCCTTTGACTATCTTAGAGGACTAGAATTGGGATCCACCATCTAGAATTTCAAACCACTTCTTAACTCCCTGCAAACTCCACAAACTTGACTTGTAGACCCCTAATCACCTAGAGGGTTGAAATCGAGTGTGGAAGTTTAAAGGATGAGTCCTATAGGACTCTTTGGCCTTAGGACTGCCCTGGGTGGCCTGGTCTAGTGAAGGGGCTGACTTACACACACACTACACTCATACACTACACTTCCATACACCTCCTAAAACCACACCTATACCTAACTTGACCTCCTGACTCATGTAAGTGATTCACATGGATGGTCCTTAACCCTAAGCCCTTGGCTAGAGGTTAGGAACAACATAGTGAATGCCTCAAATGAGTCCCTTCATGGCTCATATAGGCTTGATGTGGCTTCATGGCTCAACCAAAATGATTTTATTCCACTTATATTCACCCAATCTTCAATTTTCCAAATTTTTAATTTTTGACCCCGGGACCCTACACCCACTTTAACTACCCAAAACCTTGAAACCACCTAAAATTTGCAAAACCACCTAAATTACCCAAAATTCCTCAAGACCAATCATAAACATTTCCTCCCCACTCAAATTGATCATCCATAACCAAAAATACCAAAAATTCCAAAAATACCTCCCAATACCCTCCAAATACCCAAAATACCCCTCTTAGCCAAAAAATCCAAAAATTCAGAAAATTCCCAGAAAATTCCAGAAAATCCCAAATATTCCCAATTTCATTTTGTTCAACTACACCATGGGCCAATTTTGTCAATTTACCCCACTTTTATCAAAACCCCCAATTTGACCCATTTTAACCCAAAGTGAACCCAATGTCAAACCTAACCTACCCAATTGACCCAAATTCTGGTCCAATTCAATTCTAAACTTCAATTTAACATCCCCAACACCAATCTAGACCAAATCTAAGCCCAATTTGATTGGCATTGGGATCCAATTTCACTTTTGGCCTTAAAGCCCAATTTGGACCCATGACCCAAATTTAGCCCAAACTCACCCAATTCAACTCCAATTAACCCCAAACCTTTTCTAAACCTTCCTTAACATCCCCATAAACAAAACACTAACATGATTTGCCCAAAATTTAGACCCAAACCTCACTCGAATTCAACCCAAAATCAAAAAGCCCAATTTTGACCTAAACCCAAACCTAACCCAAATAGACCCAAATCCCAAAATCAAAACCTAACCAAAGCCAAAACCTCTTTGAAACATTCCTATAAACATTTCCCAACATTAATTTTACATCAATTTCAACCCGACCCCCTCACGGCCATGGAGGAGAGTTGCACAAACCTTGCCGAAACTCTGCCAAAATTGTTCCAAACCCTACTCCATACTTAGAGAAGTTGATCCCCAGTGTCAATTTGCCCTAATCCCCACTGACAGAATCCAATTTCTCAACTGAAATTTCACCCAAAACCAGGACACCTCCTCACAGTGAGCCAATCCCCAAATTGATTGGTCCTACACCTTCACTGGACCAAGGGAAGAAGTTTCCCACTGAAAGCCCCATCTCCAGGCCACCCAGTTGCTCCAGCCTCCAAGCTTTGTGATCGGTTGTGGTCACTTTCATAGCTAGACAATTCACCAGGCCAAGGGACTTCATCTGGAGCTTACTTGGACCCAATCGAAGGTGACACAACTCTCAGATCGAAGCTTCACTTCTCTGAGCAAAGGTATGAACTCATTCTTCTTCCCGAGCTTACAGAGACTCTCTATTTCATTTGAATAAATTTCAATGCATGTTTACCGTATGGATGTGTTCGTCTCTTCAAGACGAATCCATAGAGCATAAGAACACGAAAATCCATTGAGAATCGAGTGAGTTCTTAGGGTTAGAGTGTGGACGGTCACGGGATCGCACCAGTCGTAGACGATGACCAAGAACCGTCGGATCGCGCGTGTATCGGATGGACGGCTTGGATTGCGTCGGACCGGCGAGATGGTGCGTGAACCGCGGGGCCCCGGGCAGCCGAGTCGGATGGCGGCGTCGAATGGGAGCGCGCCGCGTGGTCGTTCGGAGATGCCGAGGATGACGGGGCGCCGCGTGGATAAGTAGAAAATTAGGGTTTTTTCGATTTATTTAAATACCGAACTTCAAAATCCATATCTTTGTGTAGAAAAATCACAAAAATAAAATAAAAATACCCTCTTGCTCGGGGAACGAGAGGAGAATAATGTGGAAAAGAAATTAATTAATTTTGTCCAGTATTTCATTTTTAATTAATTATTTACTCCCTGCATTGTTTTAATTCTCCATGCATTCATACAATTCACCATGGCATGAGACCATAGGGCTTTTGAAGCCTACTGAACTTGGGAACATTCCCTGAATTTTCCAAGGTCGAGAGCCATCCCTATGAAAAGTTATTGATTTTTCAAATGCATGTGGCTGTTTTGAGTATTTTAATTCCAAAAATTAGCATGTTGTGAAATAAATTCTAGGAAAATTTGGTGATGTTCCTTATGACCATAGAACCCTAGGAAAAATAGGGCTTGAGTTAATTCACTTTAGATAACCCTAATTGGCTTAAACATCCAAAATAGACCCCTAATTAATTAGAGCTAACCATACATCAAATTGACTTGAAATCAATTCTCCACTGACCTTTAGGATCAGAGGAACCCACCATAAAAATTTCAAGTCGATTGGACTTGGTTAGCCACTACTAAATGGGTTGATTAAGCCATTTAGTCATTTTAAACTTTAAAAATTCATAACTTTCAAAATACCTTTCAAAAATTCACCAAATTGGTTTTGGAGCCTCTCTGATATCAGGGGAATTTAAGAAAATTAAAATTTCAATTTTCTAAAAAAAGTTAATTTTTTAGTATTATTTTAATATTTTAATAATTAAAAAATAATAAAAATCACAAAAATAATAAAATTCACCAAAATGTCATATTTTGAAATTTAATCACTTAGGAACAAACCCCATATTTTTCCCAGGTCTATTTCATGAGATATTAAATTTTAAAGCCCTAGGGTAATTTTAAAATTAAAAAAAAAAGTATTTTCTAGAATTTTCACTAAAATAATTATAATAAATCAAAGAAAAATTAGAAAATTGTAAAATTTGGTTCTCTGGAATCCTTAATATCAGAGAGAATTTTAAAAAATTATAAAATTCATTTTTCAACTTATATTCTATTTTTAAATTAATTAATACTCCGAACTTAAAATAATTTTAATAAATAAAATATAATTCAAAAAATCACAAAACTTGGTCTAAGTGGTCCTCTGGTCATTAGGAATGTCCCATAATTTTCTTAAGGACAGAAACTTTCCCTTGGTCATATTATTGAATTTTCCTTGGAAATCCTTATTTTCCATCAAAAATAATTATATAAATAAATCAAATACAGAAAAATCACATTTTCTCCTCTAATGTCTTTATTGACATATGAGTGAAGTCACATAAAAATTTCAAATTCATTTGAGCTCAATTTAGTGAGTTATGAAATTATTAGGCTTGAAGGGCAAAATGGTAATTAAAATTTTAACCCTTAATTAAAACTTTAGGCTTAATAAAATTAATAAGTAAAATATTTGATTTTAATCTGATTTGGATGATTGAAATTTAGATAATTAAAGGGTAGAAACCTACTAAACAATTTAAAATAATTGAAATAAACCTTAATTAAATAATTAATTAAAATATTGGAAGAATAATAAAATTGGAATTATTAAAATAGGGATATTACTAGGAAGAGATTTATTCTTTAATCTAAAGATCCCTAAATTAATCATCTCAATAATATTTAATTCCTAATTAAAATGATAATCCAAGTTTAAGATTTAAAATGCTAAAAGATTTAATCATTAAATTAAATTAAAGTTAAATTATTTGAAGCAAACCTTTTTTTTTTAATAAAATATTAAATTAAATTAATTTAAATTAAATTAAATTAAAACAAATTAAATTAAATTAAAATAAAATATATTAAAATTAAATTAAATTAAAATATTAAATTAAATTAAATTAAATTAAATTAAATTAAAACATATTAAAATTAAATTAAATTAAATTAAATTAAATTAAAACAAATTAAATTAAATTAAATTAAATTAAAATATATTAAAATTAAATTAAATTAAATTAAATTAAATTAAATTAAATTAAAACTAAATTAAATTAAATTAAATCAAATTAAATTAAATTAAGTTAAACCATATTATATTAAATTAACTTAAGTTAAATTAAATTAAATTAAACCACATTAAATTAAATTAAGTTAAATTAAATTAAATTGAACTAAAAATAACATTACCTAAGACATGAAGAATTCAAAATAAATCTAAAATAACTTGAACACTATTCCAAACTTAAATCATTAATTTGAACTTAAATTCGAATCACAAATCATTAAATATCATTTTGCCCTTAGGAGCTCTTACTTAGTATAACTCCTAAATGGAGTATCAAGTGAAATGACACTTCACTTATAGAATATTCAAATGTCCGATTCATTCGAGCAAGACAACAAAACTTAAACTCTCGGATGATTAATATCATTTGTATAATTAAATTCATTTGGACTTAAAACAATCCTAGAAATATTGAAAAGATGTTTAAGATTCGTCTTAAGCACTTCCTCAATATGATAGGATATTTATAAGAACAATTTGACTTAGTTGTTCTTTGATGAAGAAAATCGTCCTCGAACTAAAACACGAGAACCTAGACGTCATAGGAGATGACTAGCTATAGGATTAGGAACTTGGTAGAAAACCATAACCCTTCCTTAGCTTTACCTAGGAACTTACTTTAAATGCTTAAATATTCTAACGGTGTTTTAAGTGCGGCTTGGGATGACGGGAAGACCCTCCGAGTACGCTTTTATTTTATTGCGATTTACTTTACGGCAATTTATTTAATCGCGTTGCACTTTACCTTTCTTGCATGATAAACAACGGTTGCATGAAAACCTACACCTTTAGGACAGAAACCAAAGCTGAAACCCATAACTAAATTAAAAGACACAACAAGATAAAATTCACCTCCACAACATTTCAAAATATAAGACAACTCAAAATTTAATCACAAACGAACAACAAAACTACAACTACAACTAAATTAAAACGTCTCATTGAATGATCGGGAATACCTCGGATGATGTAACCCACGTGTTGCTAACGGGATTTCCCACGGTCTAAATGAAAGTGCGGAACTCATTTAGTTGAGTTTAGCAAATTCATCTGGACTAAGTGAATTAGATGAAAATAACGGTGCCGGGATGACGGAACCGTGGGATCTTAATCGGTTCTGTTTAATCAACTTTAAAACCTGTTTTAATTAAAATATTAAAGACACATGGAAATGAAGACTTTCTCTAAAACCAGAACACTTCTCTCATCTCCTGATTTATGATTTCTAAAACTAAACCTCTGCAACAACAAGGAGCTCGGAGCATGGTGGGCAGCACGGTCATCGTCATCAGCAAAACCTGAGTCTACTTTAGCAAAACTTTCTTATAATTAAATAACCAAGCCATAGGACTTTGAGGTAGTTTGCCTAGGGCAACATAAATCCTCAACTCTTCGTTAGGCATTTGCATGATCATATCATGTAAATTAAGCCCTAACTAGGTCTTAGGATTTCCGAGGTAGTCGTCCGATACGATATAAACCCTCACATCTTCGAGGCTATTTGTATGATTTTATCATATGA
>JAKZJZ010002953.1:0-12001 GCA_022702705.1 Papilionanthe hookeriana x Papilionanthe teres | reverse complement strand
TATTAGGTGCTTCTATTTAATTTCATCAATCCGCATAATTTTCATAAACAAGGAGAAAGACTTAGAAAACTACTTAGAATGCATGGGAATAAAATAAAGCATTGATTTCATTTAAAGTTAACAAAAATAAACAAAGATACTTATCTTAATTTCCTCCCAAGCGGACTCTCGAAGTTCCTTTTGACTTTTCCTTCTAGTACAGCAAACTAAATAGCACTCAATTAAACTAATGAACTCACTAAACACACTCAAACTCACACACAAATGACACTTAAGACACTAGAAAGAGACACAAAAGACACACACAAATGACTAAAATTCGTCCTCTATTTATAGAAGTAGACAAAGGTTCAAGGGGTGCTTAAACACCTCTTCAAAAAGTGTCCAGGTTCAATGTATATGCATTTTGAACTGTCTCGCCGTCGGCGGGAAACGACATCTCCGTCAGCGGGGCTTCTAGAAGGTTTTCAAACCGCGTGATCTCGCTGTCGGCGAGGTAGTTATAATTCCTTCAGAAATTCTCCTCACGATCTCGCCGTCGGCGACTTAGTTCAATTTGCATGAATTTCCTCCATTTTGATCCAAATTTGCTCCATTTCACGCTTTTTTGCTTCCATCACTTATAAATCTTCATTCCTGCAATAAAATAAAGGAAATACCTTTCTTTAAAGTGCAATTTCATCAAAAATAGATATAAATTTCTTAATGCATTTTTCTGTGATCAAAATCTCCCAAACTTAATTATTACTTGTCCTCAAGTAATTTTAATACTAAATAAAAATAATGATTTCTATAATAGAATTTTTCAATTCAGATAATATGAATTAAATTTAAATAACATTATAATAAAGTTAAATATAAATATTTCTGAATAATTAAATTAACTTTATAGAGATAAGATTATTTAGTTATCAGGTCTAAGATTTCTAGCTTTCTATTTATTTCAGGAATGACTATATTAAAAATAGTAAATAACTTAAGATATTTAGATGATAGGAAGTTCAAGAAAACACTATTTAGTAAAATACTAATCCACAAATATAAGTTTAGAAATATAATTAAGTTTTACCCTTTAGGTTGAATCTATTGAAGCCAATTTTTGATAAGGCATATCCTCAAGCTTCTCCTCACTTTATAATTTTCTTTTCTTTTCTTTTTTTTTTGGATTGATTTTCAATCATTCTTTTTTTTCTTTTTTTTTCTTTTTTCTTTTTTTTTAGTGAGGATTACTGTATCTGGATGGCCTGTTAATAATTTTGAACTTCAATTTCTCTTCCTAAATTTGAAATTTAAAATATTTCTTTGCTTATATATATTTCATAGCCTTTACTTTATTGAGTTTCTATCCTTTTTTTTCACTTAAATACTTAAGAATTTTTAATTTCAAAATATAGTTTTCCTTACTTTAAATAGTTTACTATATATATTCTTATTCCTTTTTAACCAAATACTTATTCCATTAATTAATTGAATTACTAGAAATATTTTCTTTAACTTTATATAATAATTAAATAAAGTAACTCATATTTATTGAATTGAAAATTACTATAGAAAATAATTTAATAATAATTTTTGAAAATAGGAATTGAGAACAATTTTAATAATTTAATTTTTTTATTTTTACCTTCCCTCAAACTTAAATTTTTCTATCTATACTACATAGTGAAAAAGGGAAAGTATATATTAAAATTCATCATACCTTTGGGCTTTAGGTATTTCTTTTCTTTGAAATTTTTGCAGGCTTTTTCATTACTTATAGAACCTGTACTGTTAGTATTCTTCCACATATAATATTTAAAAGAAAGTGCAGGGATGACATTTTTAAAATAAGTATCAAACATAACAAAAAAAACTTAATCTATTACTACACATACATTTAAAACTTAAACAATACATTAAAGAAAGACTAACAACCTATATATAAAAAAAAATGCAACTAATTTTACACACAAGAAATCTAACATCAAAAACATAAACAAACATATCAACATCCATAGTTCCTAGAAAGTACGAAATAATCACATAAAAAATAATAAAGTTTCCCAAACCAACAACAAATCTAAACAAACCAAACAAACTAAACAAAAGCTCTAATCTTCTGCATCAAAATCCCAAGCTATGTCATCTCCCTGATCTCCAGACTGAGAAGGCTGAGCAGTGCAAGTACTTGTGAATAACGGGGGCACTCGGGAAAGACAACATCTAAATCAGGCACTCCTATATCGACGTTCGGCTTCATAGTATGCAATCTCGTACTGTGAATGTCGCTGGAGATATTCGCTATCATAATCGTGTCTTCTCTCCAAGCCTCCGATCCTTTGATCTATATGCTCAAATCTTCTTTCCATATTTTCTCCAAATAACTCAAAACTCTTTCTACTCAGGGTTAATTCATTCATCAGATCTTGAAGGGTAGGAGTGGTGTACTGAGGGGGTGGTTCATAACTAGTTGTCGGCATATTTTTAGGTTATGTGTTTTGAAAAAGGGGTCGCCTACAGAAATTGTCGGCGAATTTTTTTTATATTTTAAATTTAATTTAAATATATAGTTTAAAAGATAACATTTGATTTTGAAAGTAATTTTAAGTTTAAAAGTTTTAAGATATGAAATCAAACCGATCTCACATCCCAAATAGTTTATATAAACGAGCACCGCACCACAAACCGTGTATCTATCCCGAAGAATAGACACACTACCTGATAATGGGGCTCGATTAAATAAACTAGGAGATTTCCGACATCCGTTTGGTCCGCGAACCAATTTTATAAGCCGACAAGTTCCCCTGCTTAATATAAATGAATTAAGCGGTGGTTTATATTACCCGAGTTCTTAAAGTTCCCTATAAGGGCAAGCCCCTATAGTTAATTACATCTTAAATGACGGTAATCACTTAAGAAAACTCTCGATAATGATTAGTGGTTTTGCTCTCAGGAATTTCAAAGTTTAAGGTTTTCAAAGGATTGAATTTTGGAAATTCAAAAGGGAATGGATCAAATTTCGAACAATTTATTTCAGAAGTTCAAAGGAAGAAAAGTAGGAGAAGTTGAGGATACAAGAAGAATTTTGGCAACTTCTTAAACTATCCTATTGTTTGGCTTCAATTTTGGGGATTCATTTAATGTTTCATCTTGCCTGTTTTAATTAATCAGGACTTATATTCGTATGACACAATCATACAAACAGCCTCGAAGATGTGAGGGTTTATGTCGTACCGAACGATCACCTCGGAGTCCTAAGACATGTTAGGGCTTAATTTACATGATATGATCATGCAAAGCCTAACGAAGAGTTGAGGATTTATGTTGCACTAGGAAAACTACCTCGAAGTCCTATGGCTTGGTTATTTAATTCTAAGAAAGTTTTGCTGAAGTAGACTCAGGTTTTGCTGATGACGATGGCCGTGCTGCCCACCATGCTCCGAGCTCCTTGTTGTTGCAGAGGTTTAGTTTTAGAAGTCATAAATCAGGAGATGAGAGAAGTGTCTTGGTTTAAAGAAAATCTTAAAATCCAAGTGTTTTTAATATTTTAATTAAAATAAATCTTAAAATTGTTTAAACAGAACCGATTAAGATCCCACGGTTCCGTCATCCCGACACCGTTATTTTCATCGAATTCACTTAGTCCAGATGAATTTGCTAAACTCAACTGAATGAGTTCCACACCTTCATTTAGACCGTGGGAAATTCCGTTAGCAACACGTGGGTTACATCATCCGAGGTATTCCCGATCATTCAACAAGACGTTTTAATTTAGTTGCAATTGTAGTTTTGTGTTCTGTTTTGTGATTAAATTTTGAGTTGTTTTATATTTTGAAATGTTGTGGCGGTGAATTTTATCTTGCAGTGATTTTTAATTTAGTTTTGGTTTCAGTTTAGGGACTATCCTAAAGGTTTTGGTTTTCATGCAACGAGTTGTTTATCATGCAAGAAAAGAAAGTGCAATGCGATTAATTAAATTGCGAGAAGGTAAATTGCAATAAAATAAAAGCGTACTTGGAGGGTCTTCCCGTCATCCCAAGCTGCACTTGAAACACATATCAGAGCATTTAAGTATTTATAGCAATTACCTAGGTAAAGCTAAGGGCAAGGTTTCTGGTTTTCTACCAAGATCCTAGTCCTATAGCTAGTCATTCCTATGGCGTCTAGGTTTTCAATTTTGTTTATGGATGATTTTCTGCACCAAAGAATAATTAAGTTAAATTGTTTTTATAAAACACCCCGTCATATTGAGGAAGTGCTTAAGACGAATCTTAAACATCTTTTTCAATATTGCTGGAATTATTCTAAGTCCAAACGGATTTAATTAATCAGGTGAATTAATCATCCGAGGTTTAATTAAGTTTTGTTCTTTTGCTCAATGAACTAGGACATTTGAATATCCTATAAGTGAAGTAACACTTCACTTAATACTCCGTTTAGGAGTTATGACAACAAGAACTTTTGAGGGCAAATTGATGTTTAAGTGGTTTGTGATTTAATTTAATTTTTAATTAATGGGTTTAAGTTTAGAATAGTGTTCAAGTTGTTTTTAGACATATTTTGAATTCTTTATGTCTTAGGTGATGTTACATTCAATTCAATTTAATTTAATTTAATTTGATTTAATTTAATTTGGTTTAGTCTTAATTTTAATTTTATTTTAATTTTTAATTTAATTTTAATTTGATTTGATTTTATTTATTTAATTTAATTTAATTTAATTTAATATGTTTTAATTTAATTTAATTTAATTTAATTTAATTTAATTTAATTTAATTTTAATTTTAATTTAATATTTTATTTTTTATGTTTTAAAGATGATTTAATTTAATTGTTAAAGTATTAATTTAATTGAAATTTTGGAAGGATTTAATTTAAATGTTTTTAATTTTAATTTAATTTAATGATTAAGTCTTTTAGTATTTTAAATCTTGAGTTTGAATTATCATTTTAATTAGGAATTAAATATTATTGAGGTGATTAATTTAGGGATTCTTAAATTAAAGAACAAATGTCTTCTTAATAATATCTCTATTTTAATAATTTTAATTCTTATTAATCTTCCAAATTTCATTAATTAAATGATTAAAGTTTACTCTAATTAATCTTAAAAATGATTGATGGGTCTCTATCCTTTAATTATTTAAATTTCAATCATCCAAATCAGATTAGGATCAAATATTTTACTCTCTCATTTTATTAAGCCTAAAGTTTTAATTAAAGATTAAAATTTTAATTACCATTTTGCCCTTCAAGCTTAATAATTCCATAACTCACTAAATTGAGCTTAAATGAATTTAAAATTTTTATATGGCTTCACTCACATGTCAATTAAGACATTAGAGGAGAAAATGTGATTTTTCTGTATTTAATTTATTTATATAATTATTTTTTGTAGAAAATAGGGATTTCCAAGGAAAATTCAATAAGATGACCAAGGGAATTTTTCTATTCTTAAGAAAATTATGGGACACTCCTAATAACTAGTGGACCATTTAGACTAATTTTGGTAAATTTTTGAATTATATTTTATTTATTAGAATTATTTTGAGTTTTGGAGCGTTAATTAATTTTAAAATAAAATTAAAGTTGAAAAATAGATTTTATATTTTTCTTAAATCTCTCTGACCTCAAGGAGTCTATAGAAATAAATTTTATATTTTTATGATTTTTCTTTGATTTATTATTATTATTTTGGTGAGAAGGTTGGAAAATACATTTTTTTAATATTAAAAATTACATTAAGCCTTTAAAATTCAATATCTTACCCTAGAGACTTAAGAAAAAAAATTTGGTTTGCTCCTAAATGATTAGAATTCAAAATGTGACATTTTGGTGATTTTTAATATTTTTATGATTTTTATTATTTTTTAATTATTAAAAATATTAAAATAATGATAAAAATCAACTTTTTTAGAAAATTACAATTTTAATTTTTCTAAGTTCCTCTGATAACAGAGAAGCTTCAAAACTATTTTTGTGAATTTTTGAAAAGTATTTTGTGAGTTATAAATTTTAAAAGTTTAATTTTACCCATTATTACTTAAGAGGCTTAATCAACCCATTTGGTGGGGTTAATCAAGTCTAATTGGTTTCAAATTTTTATGTAGTGTTCTCCTATCCCTAAAGGACAGTGGAGAATTATTTTTAAGTTAATTTGATGTGTGGTTAACCCTAATTAATTAAAGTTTAATTTTAGGTATCTAGGCCAATAAGAGTTATTCAAAGTGAATTAACTCAAAACTTATTTTTCCTAGGTCCCTCTGGTCACAAGAAATATCACCAAATTTTCCTAGAATTTATTTTTCAAGATGCTAATTATTGGAATTAAAATACTCAAAACAGTAACATGAACTTGAAAAATCAATAACTTCTCATAGGGATGGCCTCTGACCTTGGAAAATTCAGGAAATGTTCCCAAGTTCAGAGGCTTCAAAAGCCCTATGGTCTCATGCCATGTTGAATTTCCTATATGCATGAAGAATTAAAAAAATACAGAGAGTAAATAAATCATTAAAAATAAAAAACTTAATGAAATTACTTGATTTCTTTTCCACATTATTCTCCTCTATTCATTGAGTAATAGGGTATTTTTATTTTATTTTTAGAATTTTTGTACACAAAGTTATGAATTTTTGAAGTTTTGGGTATTTAATAAATAAGAAAAAATCCCTATTTTCCTACTTATCCACGCGGCGCCGCGTCAACCTCGGCAGCTCCGAAGCTCCACACGTTGTCTCCTGATTCGGCGTCGCCATCTGACTCAGCCGTCCCGGGACCCGCCTTTCACGTAACATCTTCTGGTCCCACGTGATCCGAGCCGTCCATCCGATACACGCGCGATCCAACGGTTTCCAGTCATCGTCTACGACTGGTGCGAACCCGTGACCGTCGACCTTCTAACCCTAATTTCTCACTTGATTCTCAACAGATTTTCGTGTTCTTATGCTCTATGGATTTGTCTTGAAGAGACGAACACATCCATACGGTAAACATGCACTGAAATCGATTCAAATTAAATGGAGAATCTCTGTAAGCTCGGGAAGAAGAGTGAGTCCATACCTTTGCTCAGAGAAGTGAAGCTTCGATCTGAGAGTTGTGTCACCTTCGATTGGGTCCAAGCAAGCTCTAGATGAAGTCTATTAGCCTGGTGAATTGTCTAGGTATGATTTCGACCACAGCCGATCACAAAGCTTGGAGGCTGGGAGCAATGACTGGCCTGGTGAGGGGTCTTTTGCTGGGAAACTTCTCCTCTTGGTCTGGTGAAGGTGTAGGACCAATCAATTTGGAGATTGGCTCACTGTGGTGAAGTGTCCCGGTTTCGAGCTTGGATTTCAACTCCGAAATCGAGCTCACAGAGAGGAAATGGCAGGGGGATTTCGGTGGGGATCAAGTTCTCTATGTGTAGAGAGTGGTCTGGGATGATTTCAGCAGGGTTTCAGTAAGTTTTGGTTCAACACCTCTCATGGCCGAGAGGAGGTGGTGTTTAAATAGGCATGGCTGGAGGGCTTCCCGTGGGGTTCGAAGGCCGGGATCGACCTGCTCCGAGTGAGGAGAAGAAGAGCTATGCCGTCCATTTGGGTCGAGACAGGTCGCGAGGGAGAATTGAATTTTTCGGCTCACATGGAGCTCTCGGCCATGGTGTTTTCCGGTGGCTCCGGTGGTCGGCCGGCCGTGCACCGGTCACCATCTCGACCAAGTGGGGTCGGGGGTCGGCAATCGTGCGATCAATTGGAGTTTGACATGTGTAAAGGGGCCGAATTGAAATGGAATGGGGAAAGGCTCATTTTGGGTTCAATTTGGTCAACCCATGTATTTGGGCTTGGTTCACCTTCCCATGGTCCGATTTTGGGCCGGGGGATCGGTTAGGTCAGTCGCTATGGAGTGGTGAAGTCTCCATCCATGGTGAGGTGGCTAAACTTGGTTTAGTGTGTGACATGGTTATGGTTAAAAAGGCTTAATGAAGGATTAGGAAAGGGGCCCTCCTTTTGCCATTAATGGCTTGGTCACATGTCAAACCTTCCATGGCTTCATATGGCTTGTAAATGGCTTGCTCATGGCTCCATGTGGCTTGGGACAAAGCTTGGTCATTTACATGAAAAAGGGTTTTAGAAATTTTGGTAATTTAGGGGTGATTTGATGGGATTTGGCATATGTCTTGATTTGGAATTATTTTATCATGGATTTAGAACTTAGGAGATGGTTTTATCAAATGGATGATGATAGAGGATTGTCATGTGGGCTTCAAGATGGATTTTGGGCTTTTTGAAATCATTTTGGATGGGCTTTTAGGAAGGCTTAAGGGAATGAGCCTTTAGGTTTAAGAATGAATTCATGGATGGTAATTTTGTAGAATTTTGGGCCAAATAATTGTTGGGTTTGGTTTAGGGATGTGTCATGAGTGATTTGAAATGAATTTGAGGTGGTTTGGGTTTGAATTGGGTTGAATTTGGGTTCATTTAGTAAATGGGCCAATGTAGGTCAAATTGGGCTAATTTGGGCCAATGTTGGGCTAAGGTTGAAATTGATGTAAAATTAATGTTGGGAAATGTTTATGGGAGTGTTTCAAAGAGGTTTTAACCTTGGTTGGGTTTTGGTTTTGGGACTTGGGCTTATTTGGGTTAGGTTTGGGTTTAGGTCAAAATTGGGCTTTTTGGTTTTGAGTTGAATTTGAGTGGGGTTTGGGTCCAAATTTTGGTCAAATTATGTTAGTGTTTTGTTTGTGGGGATGTTAGGGAAGGTTTAGAAAAGTTTTGGGGTCAAATGGAGTTGAATTGGTTTGGTTTGGGCTAAGTTTGGGTCATGGGTCCAAATTGAGCTTTAAGGTCAAAAGTGAAATTGGATTCAAATGTCAATCAAATTGGACTTGAATTTGGTCTAAATTGATATTGTGAATATTAAATTGAAGTTTAGAATTGAATTGGACCAAAATTGGGGTCAATTGGGTAGATTTGGTTTGACATTGGGTTCACTTGGGTTAAGAATGAGATAAATTGGGGGTTTTGGTAGAAGTGGGGTAAATTGACAAAATTGGCCCATGGTGTAGTTGGACAAAATAAAATTGGGAATATTTGGGATTTTCTGGAATTTTCTGGGAATTTTCTGAATTTTTGGATTTTTTGGCTAAGAGGGGCATTTTGGGTTTTTGGAGGGTATTGGGGGTATTTTTGGAATTTTTGGTATTTTTGGCTATGGATGATCAATTTGATTGGTGAGGAAATGTTCAAGGTTAATTTTGGGGAATTTTGGGTGATTTGAAAATTTTGGAGGATTTGAGCAATTTTAAGGGCTTTTAGTAGGTTTGATGGGTGTAGGGCCCCCGGGGACAAAAATTAAAATTTTAAAAAAAAGAAGATTGATCAAATATGAGTGAAATGAAAGCACTTTGGTTGAGCCATGAAGCCATGTTAAGCCTATATGAGCCATGAGAGGACTCATTTGAGGCATGCACTATGTTGTTCCTAACCCTCTTAGCCAGGGGCTTATGGGTTAAGGTCCATCCATATGAATTACCTACATGAGTCAAGGAGTCAAGTTGAGTATGGGTGTGGTTTTAGGATCTGGATTGTGTGTGTGAGAGTGTAGAGTGTGAGTGTAGTGAGTGTGTAAGTTAACCCTCACTGCACTGAGCCACCTAGGGTGGTCCTAAGGCCAAAGAGTCCTATAGGGAACTCATCCTTTAAACCTTCACATTTGATTTCAACCCTCTAGGTGATTAGGTGTCTACAATCAAGCTTGTGGGGTTTTCAGGGAGGTAAGAAGTGGTTCAAATTTCTAAGGGATGGGTCCCAATTCTAGTCCTCTAAGATAGTCAAAGGAAAAGCCTAATGCTAGATCCTAAACACTAAAGAGAGAAGAGAAGACCTCATGAAAAATGAGGTCAACAAATGGACCCCCAATAGGTGTGGTGTGCTAACCAAGCGCACCGCGTGTATTGGTGTTGACCGAAGAGATCAACAAAACCAACACAGATGTCCAAGTGACAAACTTCGAACGAAGTAGAAGAATTTCCGTTAGGGAGTATCAGGTAAATCTCCAAGACTGAAGATTCCAGAACTCTCGCTGGGGAAAAAGGAGGTGAATTTCAGATCACAAGATTTCAAGAGATTGGATCTTAGATTCATTTCATTTTTTATCTCAAGTTTTAATTTTGAGTTTGAATTTTGATTTGAGTTTCAATTTTGGTTTTATGCGGAGAAAAGAGTAGGGCGGAGGCCCACCCGAATGGATTTGTATGCTGAGGAGGAAGTAGGACTGAACCTATTCCAAATGTGTATGCTGAGAAGGGTTAGGACTGAGCCTATCCCAAATGCTGAGGAAGAATAGGATAAAGCCTATCCGAAATGCATAGTGCTTTAATTTCAATTTCTTACTGAGAGGATCAAATTTTGAGATTGCTGAGAAAGGAGCAGGACTGTGCCTATCCCGAGTGCTGAGAATTGCTGAGATGGGAGTAGGGCGGAAGCCTATCCCGAATGCTGAGATTGCTGAGAAGGGAGTGGGGCGGAAGCCTATCCCGAATGCTGAGATGGGAGTACGACGGAAGCCTATCCCGATTGCTGAGATGGGAGTACGACGGAAGCCTATCCCGAATGCTGAGATTGCTGAGAAGGGAGTAGGGCGGAAGCCTATCCCGAATCGTCGAGATGGGAGTACGGCGGAAGCCTATCCCGATCTGTCGAGATGGGAGTACGGCGGAAGCCTATCCCGAATCGCCGAGATTGCTCGAGATGGGAGCACGGCGGAAGCCTATCCCGACTGCTCGAGATGGGAGTACAGCGGAAGCCTATCCCGAATGTCTGAGATGGGAGTACGGCGGAAGCCTATCCCGATTGTCGAGATTTAGTTTATGCAGATGGTTGTGAAAAATTTTGTCGATATTTGATTTATGCTTCGTGACTATGAAGAATTTTACCGAGATTTGGATTATGCTTCGAGATCGAAATGAGATATGAAAGTGTTCCATATCCCACGGGAATCAATCAAAGTCCGATTGCTTGGCGAAGGGTACGAACCTATGCCATCCGAATCAAATCGAAGATTCCTCGTAATTCGAAATCATCCCGAGAGAGGGTTTCGTGAGGAGGTCCGAGGTAGATCTTGATTTGAAGAAGGATTGGAGGATTTGAAAAGATGGACGTAACCGGAATTCAATTTGAGCTTTAGATTTGTTTTGTTTGTTCTTTAATTATCCCATTTTTTTTATTTGGTGTTCATGTGGATTTGAAATTCTTTTTAATGTTTGGATTTTTATGGAAGAGAGTTCTCATTTATTTTCTTTTTCTTTTTTGTTCTTTGTTCGGAGTTCATTTAAATTTAATGGCGTTTCCCAGTAAATTTGCACAAAAAGAGGTGAAGGCAAAATGTGACATGGTCACTTTCATTCCAATCTTGTTGAAGATACATCATACTAGTCGATCTGAAATATCTCTCATACAATCCATGACTCAAAATGGACTATGTATGATTCTTGTTGATCCATCCAAAAAGTGTCTGTCAAATCCATGTCTGAATAATGAGATACACAGTCAATAACATCACCTTCCAAGCCATCCTTGGCAGGAATGCCGCATGGATGTGCATTGGAGGTGTGCTATTTCCCATGTAACTCACAGCTCGTAGGGCCGGAGATTCTCCAATTTTGGATATGGCTGGAAGTGTTATGGTGCCTTTCTGTTGTCCATTCTTCTAAAAGTGACGGAGATCCGTTCCACTGGTACTACCAGTATGCAATGCTTTGCGACGTCAGCTCCATTTCCTTGTAATATCATGACGGAACCTACCAGAAGTAGTATCTCCACCGGCCCTCGGAACTTACCCGGGCCTGCTATCCGGAGGTCAGATCCGAACATGATATTGCATTGGTTGACGAACGAAACTGTGCAGAAAGGTCTGACGAAGTCGTGGTGGTCTATGTGTGGAGGTATGCAGTCGCCCTTCTGATAAATGTTGATGATGCAACTGTTAGGTATGCAGTCTGCTGGCAGTACCCTCCACGTTATCATTCTTTTCACCATTCTTT
>JAKZJZ010002952.1:0-7500 GCA_022702705.1 Papilionanthe hookeriana x Papilionanthe teres | reverse complement strand
ATTTTTGACCGAATGACTGACCAATTGGCAAATTGGTCATATTTTGACGAAAAATCGACTTTTTGGTCAAAATAAATAATTTTTGACTTTAATGACGATTATTAACTCGATAAGTAAATCTTTGACCAAAATGTCGACTTTAGTCATAATTATCGATCCTTGAACCAATAACCAACGCATCGACCCGATAGATCGACTTTTAGTAAAATGTCGATTTTGGTCGAAATAGTATATTTTGACATAATTACGATTATTGACCCATTAGATCGACTTTGAATAAAAAAGTCGATTTTAGACCTAATGACCGCCTCATTGACCCGAAAGGTTAACTTTTGACCGAAAATCAAATTTGGTCAAAATAGGCGATTCACGACACGATGACTACAAATGTCGACTTTGGTGAAAATGTTGATACTTCGACGATTGTATGAATTTGTTAATTTTTTACTAAAAAGTCAATTTTGGCCGAAATGGTTAATCCTTGACCCGATGACCGACTATTGACCCGATAGAGTCGACTTTTGACCAAAAAATCAATTTTGCTTTCAAAATTGTCGATTTTGACCTCTTGATCGCCTCATTGACCTAAATAGGTCAAATTTTGACGAAAGCAACTTTGGTCGAAATAGTCGATCCATAATCCGATGACTGACTCATTGACCGATAAGTCGACTTTTGATTAAACATTCGATTTTGATTATAATAATCAATTTTTAACTTAATGACGATTTTTCACCGAGTAAACCGATCTTTGACCAAAAATTGACTTTGGTCGAAGATGGTTAATCTTTGACTTAATGCTTTCGACCCATTGACCCGATAGGTCATCTTTTAACCAAAAAGTTAACTTTGGTCAAAATGGTCGATTCTTGACCGATAACCAACCCATTGGCCTAATAGGTAAACATTTGACAAAAAAGTCAATTTTGGTCAAAATAAACAATTTTTGAATTAATGACCCATTAAGTCAATCTTTGACCAAAAAGTTAGCTTTGGTCAAAATGGTCAATCCTTGATCCAATGACAAACTTATTGACCCAATAAGTAAACTTTTTTGGGTCATTAATTGGGTCAATAATTGGTCATTAATTCAAAATATTGACTATTTTGGTCATTAGGTCAAAAAATAATTATTTTGACCAAAATTAAATTTTTGGTCGAAAGTTGAGCCATTAGATCGACGGGAGGTCATTATGTCGAAGTTGACCATTTTGACTAAAATTAACTTTTTTGGTCGAAAGTTGACTATTTTGGTCAAAAGTTAACTTATCATTTGACGAAGTTGACTTTTTGGTCGAAAGTTGACTTATTAGGTCGATTGGTGGTTATTCGATCAAAAATTGATTATTTTGACCAAAATTGACTATTTGGTCGAAAGTTGACCTATTAGGTCGATGGGTTTATTATTGGGTTAAGGATTGAATATTTTGACCGAAGTTAACTTTTTTGTCGAAGATTAACTTATTGAGTGAATAATTGGTCATTAGATCAAGAATTAGCTATTTTGACCAAAATTTACTTTTTGGTCAAAAACTGACTTATTAGTTGATGGATTGGTCTTTGGATCGATCGAGTGGTCATTAGGTCGAAATTGGCCATTTTGACTAAAGATTACTTTGTGGTCGAAGTTGACTATTTTGACCGAAATTGAATTTTTGCTCGAAAGTTAACTGTATTAGGTCGACGAGCGTGAGTCATTGGGACGGATATTGATTATTTTGACCAAAGTTGACTTTTGGTCGAAAGTTGACGTATTTTGTCGATGAGTTGGTAATTGGATCGAAATTGACCATTTTGATCAAAGATGACTTTTTAAATCGAAAGTAGACTATTGGGTCATTAGGTTAAAAATTGATTATTTTAACCAGAAGTTAACTTTTTGGTCAAAAGTTGACTTATTTGGTAGTTGAGTTAGTAATTAGATCGAAAATTAATCATTTTGACTGAAGAAGACTTTTGGTCGAAAAGTTGATCTATTGAGATCGATGGGTTGGTCATTGTGTCGATAATTGATTATTTTGACCAAAGTTGACTTTTTGTTGAAAGTTGACTTATTGAGTCGAAAGGTGGTCATTAGGTTAAAAAATGACTATTTTGACTAAAAATAGTATATTATTTTTTAATATAATTTAAATATAAAAAAATTGAATATTTAAAAAAAATATTAATAAATCAATATATATATAAATTTATATAATATTATTTTTTATTTTAAATATTTTAAGTATAGTAAATTATTTATAAATATAATTTAATTATAAAAATATTTAATAGTTATATAAATTAAAAAATTATAAATAAATAAAAAAATATATATTTAGGTCATTGAGGCGGTCGATAGGTCGAAAATTGACGATTTTGAGCGAAATTGACTTTTTGGTCGAAAGTTGACTATTAGGTCGATCGGTTGGTCGATGGGTCGAGATTAATATTATTTTTTTATTTTAAATGTTTTAAGTATCGTATATTATTTATAAATATAATTTAATTATAAAAATAATTAATAATTAAATAAATTATAAATAAAAAAATATATATAGCTATATATATATATATAAAAATTTATATTATATTATTTTTTTATTTTAAATGTTTTAAGTATAGTACATTATTTATAAATATAATTTAATTATAAAAATATTTAATAATTAAATAAATTATAGATAAAAAAATGTATATAGTTATGTATGTATATATAAATTTATATATATAAAAATATAAATATATGTATATATAAATATATAAATATATAAATATATATATATATATATATATATATATATATATATTTTTTTTATTTTAAATGTTTTAAGTATATTATATTATTTATAAATATAATTTAATTATAAAAATATTTTATAATTAAATAAATTATAAATAAAAATATTGGGTCAATGGGTTTATCGTTGGGTCGAGGATTGACCATTTTGACCAAAGTTCACTTTTAGGTCGGAGATTAACTTATTGGGTCGATAATTGGTCATTAATTCGAAAATTAGCTATTTTGACCAAAATTAGCTTTTTGGTCGAAAAGTTGACTTTATTGGTTCGATTGGTTTGTCATTGGATCGAGGATTGATTATTTTGACGAAGTTAACTTTTTCTAAGAGATCGACTTATTGGGTCATTAATTGAAAAATTACTTATTTTGACGAAATTGACTTTTTGGTCGAATGTTGACTTATTAGGCCGATGGGTTGGTCATTGGGTCAAGATTGACCATTTTGGCTAAAGTTGACTTTTTGGTCGAAAAGATGACTATTAGAGTCGATGGGTTAGGCATTAGATCGAAGATTAACCATCTTGACCAAAGTTGGCTTTTTGGTCAGAGATTGGTTTACTCGGTCAAAAATTGGTCATTAAGTCAAAAATTGATTATTTGGGTCAAAAGTTGACATATTTGGTCAAAAGTTGACATATTGGGTCAATGAGTTGGTCATTAGGTTAAGGATTGACAATTTTGACAAAAATTGTCTTTTAGTCGAAGATTTGACTGTTAGGTTAATGAGGCGATCGATAGAGTCGAAAATTGACAATTTTGAGCAAAATTGAATTTTTGGTCAAAAGTTGTCATATTAGGTCAATATGTTGGTTATTGGGTCCAAGATTAACCATTTTGGCCAAAGTTGACTTTTTAGTCAAAAGTTAACAAATTGAGTTAATTAGTTGGTCATTGGATGAATGATTGAACATTTTCACCAAAGTTGACATTTAGGTCATTGTGTAAGAAATTGACCATTTTGACCAAATTTGACTTTTGGTCAAAAGTTGACCTTTTGGGTAAATGAGGTGGTCATTAGGTCAAAAATTGACAATGTTGACCAAAATTGACTTTTTGTCCAAAAGTTGACCTAATGGATCAATAATTGGTAATTATGTCAAAAATTTACTATTTTGACCAAAATTGACTTTTTAGTTAAAAGTAGATCTACTGGGTCAGTGAGTTGGTTATTGGGTCAAGGATTGACAATTATGACTAAAGTTGACTTTTTAGTCAAAGATTTACTTATTGGGTTAATAATTGGTCATTAGGTCAAAAATTATGTTATTTTGACCAAAAAGTTGACTTTCCAGTGAAAATATGACCAATTTGGCCGACGGGTTAGTCATTGGGTCAAAAATTGACCATTTTGACCAAAGTAGACTTTTTGTGAAAGTTGACCTATTTGGTTAATGGGGGTCATTAGATCAAATTTGATTATTTTGACCGAAATTGACTTTTTGGTTAAAGGTTGACATATTAGGTCGATGGGATAGTTATTAGGTCGAGGTTTGACCATTTTGACCAAAGTTGACTTTTTGGTCAAAAGTTAACCTATTGGGTCAATGGTTTAGTCATTGGGTCAAGTATTGATAATTATGACCAAAGTTGATTTTTTGGTCAGAGATTTACTTATTGGGTCAATAATTAGTCATTAGATAAAAAAATTGTTTATTTTTACCTACAAAATTGTCTTTTTGGTCAAAATTTGACCAATTTAGTCAATGGGTTGATCATTGGGTCAAAAATTGATCATTTTGACCAAAGTTGACTTTTTGGTCAAAAGTTGACTGTTGGACGATGGTTGGTCATTAGGTCAAAAATTCTCATTTTGACCAAAATTGACTTTTTGTCGAAATTTAACTTATTAGGCGATGGGTTTGTCATTGGATTGATCATTGACCAATTTTGTCGAAAGTTGACTTTTTGGTCGAGAGATTAACTTATTAGATCGATAATTGGTCATTAATTCAAAAAATTGACTATCTTGGTCATTAGGTCAAAAATTAAATATTTTGACCAAAATTAAATTTTTGGTTAAAAGTTGAGTCATTGGGTCAACGAGGAGGTCATTATGTCATACGTTGACCATTTTGACAAAAACTAACTTTTTTGTTCAAAAGTTTACATATTTTGGTCAAAAGTTGACTTGCCATTTGACCAAAGTTGACTTTTTGGTCAAAAGTTGACTTTTTGGTCAAAAGTTGACTTATTGGGTCATTTGGTGGTCATTCAGTCAAAAATTGACTATTTGGTCAGAGATTAACTTATTGAGTGAATATTTGCTCATTATATAAAAAATTAACAATTTTGACCAAAATTTACTTTTTGGTCAAAAATCGACCTATTGGGTCAATGGGTTGGTCTTTCGGTCAATGGGGTGGTCACTAGGCTAGAAATTGGCCATTTTGACCAAAGATTACTTTTTGGTCGAAAGTTGAGCTATTTTGACCAAAATTGAATTTTTGTCGAAAGTTAACTTATTGGATCAGCGAGGCGGTCATTAGGTCGGATATTGACTATTTTGACCAAAGTTGACTTTTGGTCGAAAGTTGACTTATTTAGTCGATGAGTTGGTAATTAGTCGAGAATTGACCATTTTGATCAAAGATAACTTTTTGGTCGAAAGTAGACTATTGGGTCGATGGGTTGGTCATTGGGTTAAAAATTGACCATTTTAACCAAAGTTGACTTTTGGTCGAAAGTTGACCGATTTGGTTAATGAATTGGAATATTTATGTGTACATACATAAATATATATATGTAAATTTACTGTATATATATATACATATATATATATACATAAATTTACACACACACACACATATATATATATATATATATATATATATATATATATATATATATATATAATTTTTTTAATTTAAATATTTTTAATAAAGTATATTATTTATAAATAAAATTTATATATAAAAAGATTTAATAATTAATTAAATTATAGTTAAATATATATATATAGGTATATATATATATATATATAAATTTATTTAATATTATTTTTTTGTTTTAACTATTTTAAGTATAGTATATTATTTATAAATATAATTTAATTATAAAATATTTAATAGTTAAATAAATTATAAATAAATAAATATATATGTATATAGGGTATATATAAGTAAATAAATAAATATAGAAATATATAGGAATATTTATGTGTAAATAAATAAATATATAAGTACATATATATATATATATATGTATATATAAATTTATATAAATTTTTTTTTATTTTAAATATTTAAGTATTGTATATTATTTATAAATATAATTTAATTATAAAAATATTTAATAGTTAAAAAAATTATAAATAAATAAATAATATTATATTATTTTTTATTTTAAAAATTTTAAGTATAGTATATTATTTGTAAATATTATTTAATCATAAAAATATTTAATAATTAAATTAATTGTAAATACATATATATATATATATATATATATATATATATATATATATATATATATATATATATATATACATATATAAAATTTTATTTTTTTATTAAATGTTTTAAGCTATAGTATATTATTTATAAATATAATTTAATTTAAAAAGTAATTAATAATTTAATAAATTGTAAATAAAAATATATATATAGTTATATATAAATATATATATATATATTAATATAATATTATTTTTTTATTTTAAATGTTTAAAATATACTATATTACTTATAAATACAATTTAATTATAAAAATATATAATAATTAAATAAATTATAAATAAAAATATAGATATATGTATATATAAATATATATATATATATAGATATATATATATTTATTTAATATTATTTTTATTTTAAATATTTTAAGTATAGTATATTATTTAAAAGTATAATTTAATCATAAAAATATTTAATAGTTAAATAAATTATAAATTAATAAATTTTATCTGTATATATAACTCGGCACGATGCAAAAAAAAAACACACAAAAACCTGTAAACCCTAACCAAACATAGCAAAAACAGAGCATAAACAACACATATTAGGCCAAAAGAAACATAACAGAATAGCCCAGAGAACTTCGTTGCCGCAAGGTAGACGAACTTGTTAGCAAAAGGAACGAAAACGATGGGGCCACAACAAAGTATTGTAAATGCGATGCGCGGAAAATGAGTAGTGTAGAGCGGACCTGAAAAGAAAACAGACAAAATAGCCACCGGAGATAGCTCAGGGAACAAAATCGCAGCAAATTTAAGTCAGAACAAATATATGTAAGTGCAGAATCATTCTAGAAGTGTTTGAATTAATTGCAATATAAGCTCTTAATGAAAACAAGAACAATAAGCAAGGCTAATCCAACCCAACAATATAACCTCCCTGAAGGTGAACTAGTCAACATGACCCCAAGAAAAACAAAGTTTCCAAAGACAGTTCCAGGAAGAAGAAGTTAAAAGCTAAAAATACATGTGTGTGTGTGTCTATATATATAAAAAAGGGAAGCAAGAAAGAGGCCTTATATATATATATATATATAAGGAAGAAAGAAGAGACCTGGAAGCCACCTAAACCAACGGCGAGAGGGGGAAAGTTTGGAAGTGTGAAAATACCACTGGAAGCTTCCTCAGGTAATAATTAGCTACACCATATAACTTGGATCTCAAATACATAGGTATATATATAAATATAGAACTACATATATATATATAGATGTATATATATATATATAGATGTATATATATATATATATATATATATATATAT
>JAKZJZ010002951.1:0-12001 GCA_022702705.1 Papilionanthe hookeriana x Papilionanthe teres | reverse complement strand
GTACTGTTACATTGGCAATGGCTCAAGATCTCACTCGGGCTGATCCCCATTTTGTTGGGAGGTGTACTTTTGCTGAAGTTATAGTGAGGAAAGATGGTGGAACCACTCTAGGAGATAAACTGGCGTTCCCTCAATTATTTCATGATGCAATGGATGGGAAAGCTGAGTGTGAGTTTATTAGAAAATGTACTAGGAAGGCTGGGAAGCTGGCTCTGATTTTCACTGAGGAGGAGATTCTGAAACTGTCGGAGCCCTATAAATTTACCTTGGTAGGGAAATTCCAGTTTGGCCATCCTAAACTGGATATTTTGAGAAAAGCCGTTGATGATTTCAAGCTAGTGGGCAGTTGGAAATTAGGGGTTTTTGACAGTGAGACACATTATGTTACAACTTGCTAAGGAGGAGGATTATGCACAGGTATTTTCTAAAAAAGTTATCATGATAGATGGGAAACCCATGAAGCTCCTCAAGTGGACAATGGACTTTGATCCAACTAAAGAACCACCTATAGTTCCAGTGTGGTTCAGTCTTCCTAACTTAAAACTTCCCTTTAACAATCATAGAATCATCTATGACATAGCTGATGCTATGGGGAGGCCACTTAAACTTGATATCCCCTCTGCTAATGTTACCAGGATTTCCAATGCAAGATTTCTAGTAGAAAGAGACATTACTCAACCTTATTTGGATGGGGTTTGGCTAGGTACTGCTAATAATGGATACTGGCAACCCATTGTTATGGAATATCAACCATTATATTGCAAGCACTACCACCTATTTGGACACACCATGGAACAATGTTTTAAACTCCACCCTGAATTAAGACCTTATAATGTCAATAATAAGGTTACTAAGAAGACTGACAATCCACCTATATCTCCAAGTGATTCCAGTTAGCACTATCCAGCCTACTACCCGGGACTTGAATAATGAACAACTTGCAATTCTTAATCCAGGTCTTAATGGGCCTCGTTGATAAGGAGGGGGATTTTAAAAATTATGCGGATCAAATCAGGTGCAGACTATTGGGAAATATGCGGATCTACCAATCGAGATTAGAGACAATGTTATGAATAATGTCGTATTTGTTATCGTAGCTGATGATGTGAGTCCGGATAATTCGATGCGAAGGGGCCTGGTCTCGAGCAAGGAAGTAGGAGGAGGAGGACAAAGAATTTACAACGGAATGATTTATCCAACACCGTTGTTAAGGAGCCTACGACCGCCACCACACCTAGGATCACAAGTGTCGTACGAGAGAGTTGATGCTACTAAGGAAGTGATCCCGCATTACTCGATGTAGGTGCCACTTTTATAACCCCCTCAAGTCCCATAACCGGGGAATCCGCCCAAATCATTCTCGAGAATTTAGCAACTACCGCCGATGTTGCTTGGTCTCAACGTAAAAGTAGAAGGAGGAGAAAAGATATTATGGAGCCGCAAAATTTATCTAAGTCTAATATTATTGGTATGGATCATTCGATGCAACACCCCCTAGAATTACTAGGGTCCGGTAAGGCATTACACCATGATTAATCCGATTTGTTGGAATGTTAGTGGGTGTGGCAAGTCCTGACACCCTTAATAGATTATTACATCTTAACAGGACTTTTAAACCTTGGATTATAGCCTTACTTGAACCTATGGTGCATACCAACATCTCTAAATTTACTAAAAGATTTCTTGGATTCCATTTTCACTCCAACTGTAATAATAAGATCTGGGTTTTTACAAGAAAGGAGCTAAACGCAATGTTCAACTCGATAATTATCAATTTCTACATTTACAGATTGGATTGGATTCTTTCCGAGGCGGTGCTACTATCATTTATGCCGGGTGTACTCCTATGGATAGAGATTCTCTTCGGAAAGAGCCGTGGCGGATCGATACTAATAACCCTTCCAATTGGATCGTTAGTGGGGATTTTAACCGCATTAGAGATCCCAGCGAGAAAAAGGGGGAAGAACTCCCGACCTTAATACCATGTTACAATTCTCTCGGAATATCACTAATGCGAGATTATTTGATCTAGGCTACATTGGTACCCCTTTCACATGGAAGAGAGGTAATTTGCTTGAGAGAATTGATAGAGTTTTAGCTAATGATCTATGGCTCAACACCTTTCCCATAACTCAAGTGCAGCATTTACACAGAGCAACATCTGACCACTCCCCACTACTGATCCAGATTTCTTTCAGTTCTTACAAAGGGTACTCCCAGTTTAGATTTCTCAATGTTTGGTGCACTCACAATAGTTTTTTAGCTGAAGTGCACAGAGCCTGGAATGTTTTTGATCACACTAGCTGCAGTCCTCTTGTGAGACTGTGGAGATTGCAAAAGAATGTAGCTTTTAAACTAAGATTGTAGAATAAGAATCGGCTTGGTAATGTTTTTCAACAAGTTAAAGATGCAGAAGCCAAAGTTCATTTGTTGGAAGCTCGCTAATGATTTGGGAGGGGATCGTGCACATGAGCTTGAAAATGCCCAGTCTCTTTTTTTCCAAGCCCCGGAAAGGAAGAGGCTTTTCTACAACAAAAGCCGCTCGTGAACAAATACCTTTATGGGGACAAGAATTCTAAGTATTTTCATGCAGTCATTAAACACGTAAGAAAAATAAATGCTATACTTAAAATCAAAGATGAGGTCGGCAATTGGGTTACCGATCAATCTCTATTTCACAAAGTGTCGTATTACATTTTCGGAATTTGTTTGTTGAACAGCCTATATCCTCTACTTCATTTGTTGCTGAGATGTTTTCTGATCATCAAGATTATGTGAATCAGCTTAATTTAACTTTCCTACCCGATAAATAGGAGATAATGCAGGCATTGAATAGCATTGATGGTAATAGAACAGCTGGTCAGGATAGGTTCACTTCAACATTTTATATTAAAGCTTGGGATATTGTGGGTGCCGATCTTATTCGAGCGATTCATTCTTTCTTTCTGGGTCCGATCTTCCTAAATATTTTGTACTGCTAAGCATTGCTCTTATTCCCAAAGGAACTCAAAAACTCAATTGATCGATTTTAGACCTATCAATCTTACTACTACTTTTCTAAAATTATTAGCAAAATTCTTGTGGGGAGACTACAACCCTATCTTAACCAATTGATCAGCTCTAACCAACTGCTTATGTGCAGGCGTAACTATTATCGATAATTGTCTTTTGGCTCGTGAATTGTTACTTGATATTGATAAGAAATGTAGGGGACATAATTTACTTCTCAAATTGGATCTTAAAAAGGCCTATGATACTATCGGTTGGAAATTTATTGATCTAGTACTTAAAGCAAGAGGTTTCCATCCGCTTTTTGTACTTTAATTCAATGATGGTTGTCCAATGCCTATTACGGTGTCCCAGTTAATGCTGCAGTCGTGGTTTCTTCAAAGTCGATAGGGGCCGAAACAAGGAGACCCACTTTCTCCAACCATCTTCATCTTGGCTTGATTACTTCTCGAACTCTGAATGCTGCTCAAACACTTTATCCTTATCTTCATTTTAAGCATGGTTCTTCACTATTATAAGTCATTTGGCATATGCTGATGATGTCATCATTTTCACCGATGGAAGTAAGCTTGCTGTAAAGAAAACTTTGCAACTGACTGATCACCTAGCCTTGGTAGCAGGTCTGGAATTAAACCAAAGGAAGTGTCAATTTTTGGCTGGGAAATGGTTCAAATATCAACAGTGGGTGAAAGAGTACACAGGGTTTTCAACTGCTGATCTCCCCTTGAAATATTTAGTAGTGCAGTTAAATAAAGGAAGGAGGAAGCAATCTCAGTATGATGAAGTTGTTAGGAAGATTACATCAACATTAAACTGCTGGACTAATACCTTTCTATCTAATGGTGGAAGATTAACTTTACTTAAGAGTATACTCTCAACCTTTCCCCTTTATCGATTACAAATAGTTAGAATGAAAAAGAGCACTCGTGAAAATGATAGAAACAATGTTTAATAAATTTCTCCGGAAGGCCAAACTAAACAATATCATCGAGTTATATGGAACAAGGTTTGTAAACCAAACAAGGTTCGGGGACTAGGTCGAGAAATTTCCAATCAGATGAGCCATTTGTTCTATTGTAAGCAGTGGATTAAATTCAGAAGGAAGGATACCATGTGGGCAAAATTCTTATTTGACAAGTATTGCTGGAAAGCTCACCAAAATTCAGTAGTGCCAAGACAAGGGGATTCTAAGCACTTGGAGAAGTTCGTCGAAAGTTCGGGATATGGCCAATCAGTATTTCTGCGGGAAGTGGGCAAGGGGGAGGTGAATTTTTATTATGACAACTGGATAGGAGATGGTACTTTAAATTTTATCGCCGATTTCAATCACCAACTAATCGTCTGCAGATTTTGGGTGGAGGATCATCGAATGTCAACGAAGTTGAATGAAATTTTGGATGGGGAGAGCATACGATAGATTATTCAAATCCCTATTAATCCAACTAAACTCGATGAATCCTACTCGAAGCAGCCTAATAAAAATCTTTCAATCAAATGATTCATAGCTCACTTGACTTTGGCTCGATACTTCTTGGGGGAGAAAATCGGACTAGGCTTTATCCCTCTATGTCTTACTTCGCTGGCGAATGTTCCATCATTACCTTCCATTAGATGATATTTTAAAACTCAAAGGCCTAAGACTTGCTTCAAGATGTTAGCTATGTCAAGCTCGGGAAGAATCATTTTCCCACCTCTTTCTACGTGCACTGTCACTAAACAGTGTGGATTACTCGTTTTACAACAATTCCATCTTAATCACCTTAATTACAATTGGCTCGATTGGGAGGCTTGTCGGAGGACTGGAAAAATGAAAAATGGTTCCATTTACCTTTAGTTATCTGCTGGTTTGTTTGGATGCATAGGAATCAAGTGAAGTTTGACAACAGAACTTGCAATATTAATCATATGGTGGCTAACTGCTGCAGTTTTCTGAGTAAGAAGCCACTGTTGGAGCCCACTAATAAAAGAAAACCTACATTGCTGAAGTGGTCCCTTCCACCTCCACCATGGATAAAAATAAATATAGATGGGAGTGTCACTAACTCTGCTGCTGAAATTGGGGCAGTTTGTAGAAATTCTGGAGGTAAGTTACTATGGTATTTCCAAGTACCTATCATCTCACCGTCGGCTCTCCACTCGAACTCCAAGCCGCTTATCGGGCCTCGATTACGCTAAAGCTTTGAACTACCAATTTGTACCGGATTGAATTCGACTCTCAGCTGCTCTGTTAATATAATACAAGGATTATCCCCTCCGCCATGGAATTTGGTATACCTTACGAACATTGCTCTCTACATTTGGCTTCTCTCCCTCAAGTGGTCTAATATCTTTAGAGAAGGTAACCAACTCGCTAATCGTAGTTAGCCAAACATGCATCTTGCAGCTCAAAGGATTTTTTTTCGTTAAACTTGATGATCCTTTAAAGCTTTTACTTTTGAGATTTGACCGATATTCTCTATATTAGATGTATGTATACTTTGTTGACTTTTGTTGAATGAATATATATATATATATAATATAATATATATATATATATATATATATATATATAGGGTTTCAACAAATATATATATATATATATATATATATATTTAAGAAAAGTAGAAAATTCATTCAAAGAAAACTCGACAAAGTTTACATACATCTAATATAGGGAATATCACCAAATCCCCAAAAAGTAAAAGCTTTAAAGGATCATCGAGTTTAACAGAAAAATAATCCTTTCGAGCCGCAAGAAGACGTTTAGCCAACCAAGCAAGGTGCTGGTTACCTTCTCTAAAGATGTGGGACCACTCGAGGGTGATAGAGCCAAATGTAGAGAGCAATGTTCTGTAGGGTATACCAAATTCCATGGAGGAGGGGATAATCCTTGTATAATATTAACAAGCCGCCGAGAATCGCTTCAATCCGCACAAATTGGTAGTTCAAAGCTTTAGCAAGTAATCGTGGCCCAGAAGCGGCCTTGAAGTTCGAATGGAGAGCCGACAGTGAGATGATTGGCACTGGAAATACCACAAGAATCTTACCTCCAGAACTTCTACAACCGCCCCAATCCCAAGCAGCTAGAGTTAGCTGAAGCTCCCATCTATATTTATTTTTATCCATGGTGAGGTGGAAGGGACCACTTCAGCAATGTAGGTTTTCTTTGATTTGTAGGCTCCAACAAAGTGGCTTCTTTCTCGAAAATCTGCAGCAGCTAGCCACCATATGATTAATATTGCAATTTCGTTGTCAAACTTTAAATGATTCCTATGCATCCAAACAAACCAACAGATAACTAAAGGTAGATGGAACAATTTTTAACTTTTCCAAATTCTCCCGAAGAAGCCTCCCAATTGAGCCAATTGTGATTAAGATGAGTAAGATGGAAATGTTTTAAAACAAGTAATCCACACCGTTTAGTGACAAGGCAATGTAGAAAGAGGTGGGAAAAAGATTCTTCCCGAGCTGACGAGAGCCAACATCTAGAAGCTAGTCTTAGGCCTTTGAGTTTTAAAATATTATCTAATGGAAGATACTGATGGAATAATCTCCAGCAGAAGTAAGACATAGAGGGTGATAAAAGCCTAGTCCAGATTTTCTCCCCCCACGAAGTATCAGGCTAAAGTTAAAGTGAGCTGTGAATCATCTGATTGAAAGATTTTTTATTAGAATTCTTCAGCAAGATTCTATCAGGTTTAGTTGGATTAATAGGGATTTGAATAATCTGTTGTATGCTCTCCCCATCCAAAACTTCATTCAGACTTCGTTGACATTCCGATGATCCTCCACCCAAAAATCCGCAAATGCTTAGTCGGTGATTGAAATCAGCAGTAAAATTTAGAGTTCCATCTCCTATCCAGCTTGTCATAATAAAAATTCACCTCCCCCTTGCCCACTTCCCAACAGAAAATACCGATTGGCCATGTCCCTTACTTTCAAGCAAACTTCTCCAATGCTTGGAATCCCCTTGTCTTGGCACAACTGAATTTGGGTGATCTTTCCAAAGAATACTCGTCAAATAGGAATTTTGCCCACATGGTATCTTTCCTTCGAATTTAATCCACTCGCTTACAATAGAACAAATGGCTCATCTCGTTGGAAATTTCTCACCCCTAGTCCCCCAACTCTTGGTAGGTTTACAAACCTTGTTCCGTATAGCCCAATGATATTGCTTGGTTTGGCCTTCCCGGAGAAATTTATTAAACATTGTTTCTAACATTTTCTGGGTGCTTTTTTTCATTCTAACTATTTAGTAATCGATAAAGGGGAAAGGTCGAGAGTATACTCTTAAGTAAAGTTAATCTTCCACCATTAGATAGAAAGGTATTAGTCCAAGCAGCTTTAAAGTTGATGTAATCTTCTTGACAACTTCATCATACCGAGATTGCTTTCTCCTTCCTTTAATTAGCCAGTACACCTAAATATTTCAAGGGAGATCAGCAGCAGAGAACCCAATGGTACTCTTTCACCCACTCGTTGATGATCGAACCCTTTGCCACCCAAAATTGACACTTCCTTTCGTTTAATTCCAGCTCGCAACCAAGGCTAGGTTATCGACCGCCTGCAAGGTTTTCTTAACAGCAAGCTTACTTCCATTGGTGAAAATGATAACATCATCGGCATATGCCAAATGACTTATCATCCGTGAAGAACCATGCTTAAAATGGAGATAAGGATAAATTGTTTGAGCAGCATTCGAGTTCGAGAAGTAATCAAAAGCCAATATGAAGATGGTTGGAGACAATGGGTCTCCTTGTTTCAGCCTCCTACCAGCTTTGAAGAAACCACAAATTGCACAGCCATTGACCATGACACCGTAATAAACGTTAGATGCACCATCTTTGAATTAAAGTACAAAAATCGAGATGGAAACCTCTAGCTTTAAGTACTAAATCAATAAATTTCCAACCGATAGAATCATAAGCCTTTTTAAGATCCAATTTGAGAAGTAAATTGTGTCCCCTACATTTCTTATCAATATCAAGTAATAGCTCTCGAGCCAAAAGACAATTATCAATAATAGTTCTCGCCTCGCACAAAGCAGCATTGGTTAGAGCCGATCAATTGGTTAAGATAGGGTTGTAGTCTTCCCACAAGAATTTTACTAATTATTTTAGAAAAGGTAGTAGTAAGACCGATAGGTCCGAAATCAGTCCAATCGGTTTTTTGAGATCCTTTGGGAATAAGTGCAATGCCGGTCGCAGCAGAAATATTTAGGAAGATCGTATCCAAGAAAGAAAGAATGAACTGCCCGAATAAGATCAGCACCCACAATATCCTAGTGCTTTAATATAAAATGTTGAAGTAAACCCATCGTGGCCTCGCTGTTTTATTACCATCAATGCTCTTTAAAGCTTGCAATACCTCCCGTTTATCGTGTAAGAAAGTTAAATTAAGCCGATTCACATAATCTCGATGATCGAAAACATCTCAAGAACAAATGAAGTAGAAGATATAGGTCGTTCAGCAAACAAATTCCGAAAATGTAATACAAGCACTTTGTGAGAGGGAAGATTGGTCGCAACCCAATCGCCGCACTCATCCTCGATTTTAAGTATAGCATTTATTTTTCTTCTCGTGCTTAATGATCGCATGAAAATACTTAGAATTCCCGTCCCCATAAAGGTACTTGTTTACAGCAGCCTTTTGTTGTAGAAAATCCTCTTCCCTTTCCAGATGCTTGGAATAAAACCGACCGGGCAATTTCAAGTTCATGTGCCCGATTCTCCCCCAAATCATTTGCAGCCTTCCAACAAATGGACTTTAGCTTCTGCATCCTTCACTTGTTGAAAAATATTTCCAAACCGAGTCTTATTCCACAGCTTTAAGTTTAAAAGCTACATTCTTTTGCAATCTCCATAGTCTCACAAGAGGACTACGAGCTAATGTGATCGTGGACCTTCCAGTGCTCGTGTACTTCAGCTAGAAAGCTATCATGAGTGCACCAAGCATCGAGAAATCTAAACTCGGGAGTACCCATTGTAAGAGCCGAAAGAAATCCGAATTAGTAGTGGGGAGTGGTCGGATGTTGCCCCGTGTAAATGCCGCACTTGAGTTATGGGAAAAGTGTTGAGCCAATGGTCATTAGCTAAAGCTCTATCAATTCGCTCAAGCAAATTACCTCTCTTCCATGTGAAAGGGGTACCAATGTATCCTAGATCAAATAATCCCGCATTATATATATATATATATATATATATATATATATACATATACATATATATATACACACATATATATATACATATATATATAGACAGGAATGAAATAGTAACACTTATACAAACATAAATTTTCATATCCTAATTATGCAGATGCAAAAATTTATAAACTGGAGTAAAAATGATCACAATTCATTTTGATTTTAATGATTAAGAGATTAAAAAGTCTTCTATACAGTGGAGGCTAAAATAAAAGCTAACATAATATCACAACCACAACAGAAAATTCTTGAGAGTAAATTGAAATTTAATCATTAAAGTTTAAATGAAGGTTAGCTCTATTTAAACTTCCTAAAGTAGCAGGAATAAGTTAACAAAAACCAACAAAACACATTTAAAATAAAGGAGTTCAAATACATACTACCACATTATCATCTCAGAGATACACATTACAACAAACAATAACAACAATGTTCACTACCATCACAAATAACAACACATAAAATAGTATCAACATTAACACAAATAACATAAAAGTGTTGACCTCACTTTTGGTCATTTCTAAACCAAGTTAAGCTAGGAAGTTGACTTGCTAAATCTCAATGATGATCACTAAACCCTAATGTCTAAGGTAAAACCCTAATAAAGCCTTTTTAACCCAAATCTTAATGACATTCTTAAATAATCAAATTAGCAATGACAAACCCTGATTTTATCAACCTTTGACCCAAATGGTCAACTTTGGTCAAACTGGTCAATCCATGACCCAATGACCACCACACTGACCAAACTGGTTAACCTTTGACCCAAAAAGTCAACTTTGGTGAAATTGATCAATTTGTTTTGACCTAATAACAACCCTATTGAACCAAATGGTCATCGTTTGACCCAAAAGGTCAAAAATGGCCAAAATCATTAATTCATGACCCTTTGACCATCACATTGACCTCATTAGTTAACCTTTAACCAAAATAGGTTAAATTTGGACAAAATGGTCAACCCATGACCTAAAGAAAAACACATTGACATCATAGGCCAAACCTTGACCTAAAGAGGCAAAATTGGTTGAATTGGCCAACCCAAGTCTACACATTGACATCATTGGTCAACTATTGACCTAATTAACTTAAATTTGGTCGAGGAGACACATACAAAACCCAAAAGTCACCATATTGACCATTAGGTCAACTTAAATTCTAAAATTAATCAATATGACCAAATCAATCCCATAATGACAAAACCCATGGATTATATGACTAACCCAACCATGACAAAGTTGGAAAAGTTACATTAGTCATCCTTAGACTAGGAATGGTCAACCTGGGTTAACTTGGGTCAACCTGGGTCAACCACGGTCAACCTTAGTCAATATTAATCAAATTTGGTCAAAATACTTCATTTCAAACCAAAATTGATAAAATTGGTTAAATAATTAATTCCAAAAATTATTTTAATCAATTTATTTGTTAATATTATAATTTCTAATATTTTTATTTAATTACATAATTAATTAAAAAATAGAATTATAATTAAGTAACCATAAAATAAATTTAGACATATGACATCACACATGACACAATAAATAGCTTAAAATTTTAAAACCCAACAATGACCTCATAATTGACATCATATGGGTTACACATGACCCATGAGACACTTCACCCATAAATTAACACATTAAATGACCCATGACACATCACTTTAACCATGGTTAAAAATACCATTATGACGTAATCATGAAGGATGAAGGAGGTGTCATTCCTTCATGAAAGGCTTAAGAGATGACATGGGTGAGTCATCACTCACCTCACAAGCCATCCAATGGAGTGTTGACCTCATTTTTGGTGAGGTGTAATCTCTCTCCTTAGTGCTTAGGATCTAGCCATAGGTTTTCCCTTTGACTATCCTAGAAGACTAGAGATGGAACCCACCACTTAGAAATTCAAATACTTCTTAACTCCCTTCAAACCCCACATGTTTGATTGTAAACCCTCAGGCCACTTGGAGGGTTAAAATCAATATGTGAAGGTTTAAAGGATGAGTTTCCTATAGGGCTCTTTGGCCTTAGGATTACCCTGGGTGGTCTGGTCTTGGCGAGGTTCAGCTTGCACACACCACACTCTCACACACATTCCAAATCCTAAAACCATTCTTACCCAACTTGGCTTCCTGGCTAAGAGGGTTAGGAACAACATATTGAATGCCTAAAATGAGTCCTCTCATGGCTCTTGTGAGCTTAACATGGCTTCATGGCTCAACCAAAATGGTTTCATTTTACTCACATCCAATCAATCTTCCTTTTTTCCAAATTTCAATTTTTGACCCCCAGGGCCCTAAACCCACCAAACCTACCTAAAATTACCTAAATTGCCCCTACAACCCCAAAACTCTCCAAAATTTATTAAAAAGTACCCAAAATTATTAAAAATCCTAAAAAATATTTTGAAACAATCACATCTCTTAAATCCACCAAAATACCCCAATACCCTCCAAATAACCCCAAATACCCAAAATACCCTTTTTAACCCAAAATCGAAAAATTCCAACAAATTCTCAAAAAATTTCAAAAAATCTCAAATATTCCCAATTTCATTTTGTTCAACTACCTTATACCTCAATTTTGTCAATTTAACCCAATTTGATCAAAAGTCCCAAATTAGCCCTTGAGGCCCAAAATGACCAACCAACCCAATCCATCCCAAATTCAACCCAGATGTCATCCAATATTCCCCAAATTTGTTTTGAAATATTTTTAACATCCCCAAAAACAAAATTCTAACTTAATTTACCCAATATTTGGACCCAAACTCCACCCAAGCCTAACCCAAACCAAAACTCCCCAAATTGTC
>JAKZJZ010002950.1:0-12001 GCA_022702705.1 Papilionanthe hookeriana x Papilionanthe teres | reverse complement strand
TTATATAATTAAATTCATTTGGACTTAAAACAATCCTAAAAATATTGAAAAGATGTTTAAGATTCTTCTTAAGCACTTCCTCAATATGATAGGATATTTATAAAAACAATTGGATTTAATTGTTCTTTGATGAAGAAAATCGTCCTCAAACAAAAACACAAAGAACCTAGACGTCATAGGAGATGACTAGCTATAGGATTAGGAATTTGGTAGAAAACCATAACCTTTCCCTTAGCTTTACCTAGGAATTTGCTTAAATATTCTAATTGTGTTTTAAGTGCAGCTTGGGATGACGGGAAGACCCTCCAGGTACGCTTTTATTTTATTGCAATTCACTCTCTTGCAATTTACTTTCTCGCAATTTACCTTCTTGCAACTTACTTTATTGCAAGTGCATTTATTTTTTCTTGCATGATAAAACAACTGTTGCATGAAAACCGACACCTTTAGGATAGTCCCTAAAACTGAAACCAAAACTAAGTTAAAAGTCATTGCAAGATAAAATTCACCGCCACAACATTTCAAAATATAAAACAACTCAAAATTTAATCACAAACGGAACACAAAACTACAATTGCAACTAAATTAAAACGTCCTGTTGGATGATCGGGAATACCTCGGATGATGTAACCTACGTGTTGCTAACGGGATTTCCACGGTCTAAATGAAAGTGTGGAACTCATTCGGTTGAGTTTAGCAAATTCATACGGACTAAGTGAATCCGATAAAAATAATGATGCGGAAGGATGGAACCGTGGGATCTTAACCGGTGTCGTTATAATCAACTTTAAGATTTGTTTTAATCAAAATACAAGAACACTTGGAAAATTAAGACTTCTCTAAACCAAAACACTTTTCTCATCCACTGATTTATGATTTCTAAAACTAAACCTCTGCAACAACAAGGAGCTTGGAGCATGGTGGGCGACACGGCCATCGTCATCAACAAAACTTGAACCTACTTCAAGCAAAACCTTCTTAGAATTAAACAACAAAGCCATAGGACTTCGAGGTAGCTTGCCTAGTGCAACATAAATCCTCAACTCTTCGTTAGGCATTTGCATTGCAAATTAAGCCCTAACCGGTCTTAGGATTCCGAGGTAGTCGTCCGATACGACAATAAACCCTCACATCTTCTGAGTTATTTGTTTGATTTTATCATACAAATATAAGCCCTAATTAATTAAAATTGGCAAGATTGAAATACTAAATAAACATTAGGACTTTCCTAAATTCAAGCCAAACAATAGGATAGTCGGGAAATTACCGAAGTTCACTTCGAATCGGTGATTTCTCCTACCTTTCTTCCTTTGGATTCACAAAACAAAATGTTCCAAATTTGATCCATTCCCTATTGAAATTCCAAAATTCAATCTTTGAAAACCTTAAACTTTGAAATTCTTGAGAGCGAATTATTGGTTATTATCGAGAGTTTTCTTAGGTGATTCCCGTCACTTAAGATGTAATTAACTATAGGGGCTTGCCCTTATAGGGAATTTTAAAGAACCCGAGTAATATAAACCCTGTTTAATACTTTCATATTAAGCGGGGAATTTGTCGGCTTATAAAATTGGTTCGCGAGACCAAACGGATGTCACAAAACTTCTAGTTTATTTGATCGAGCCCCACCCTCGAAGCGGTGTGTCTATCCTTAGGGATAAATACACGGTTTGTGGTGCGGTGCTCGTTTATATAAACTATTTGGGATGTGAGATCGGTTTAATCTCATTTTCAAATTTAAAATTATTTTCAAAATCAAATACTACTTTCTAAATTATATATATATATTTAAATTAAATTTTAAATTTAAATTCGCCGACAACTTCTGTTAGGCGACCCCTTTTAAAAATACAACACAACCTAAAAATATGCCGACAACTTCTGGCGACTCCGCTGGGGAAAATTCCTCTCTCCATTATAATCAAATAATTCTGCTTTCAAAAATCGGTAGTGTATCCATGTCCCTAATGGATCAAACTACCCTTCTTTCCGTTGGAATACTATGTTCATTTCTATCTTGAACAAGTATAGCCAACATTCTCTCGGATTTAGGAGCCACTGTTTAGACACCCCTAAACAGAGAGGTTCCGAGATCCTTTTACCTCATTTCTGAGGTGGGGTGGACCCCGATAGGTGTTAGTTTAGGAGTGATCCTTCGAGTCGGGAAGTCTTGCTTAAGACTTTCTTTTCCTTTCTGAATCGGATTCCTTACCTTCTCTACACCTTTGAACATTCCGTTCTAAATAAACAAACCCTCTAATAAGTGATTCTTTTAACAAATGATTCTTTTTTATAAATACATGAACAAAGAATGAGTTCGGACTCTTTTCAATTCCTTTCTTTTCGTCTCGAAGAAAAGAAGCATAACTTAGGATCGACAACCAGAATCTACCTTGCGAAATGGAAGCCCCGAAGCCGATTTTCTCCTTCACCAACGGACTGGACTTCGACTGTCTATAAGGATGAGCTGCCCGACAATGGGGTCATCCGATTTGGACGAGGATTTGAAAACTACGAACGTCGAGGTCACCGACGTCTCCCTCTTTGCAGCGACGAACAAGGTATCCGAAGCCGAGGAACCACTCGCTTGAGTTCAACCTTAGGTCGAACCAAGAGTTTCCTCCCCTGCAAAGGGTCCCGACTAGGAGGAATGCTGCCGTCCGCGGGAGGAGCTGTTCTTACTACCCCCACTTGGTCTAGTTGTTTCGCACCTGCCCCGACTTACGCCAAATCGAAGGGGAAAGAAATCCGGAACTATGGTAAACCTTGTTACCGTGGAGGGTACGGATCTTCTGTAAGACCTTCGTCTTCGAAATCGGGTCCGGTTCGAAGATTCCGTCGCCGACAAAGACCCAAAGAAGAAATAGAAATAGAAGGATCGCCGGGGAAGCCGGAGTCGCTGAGATTGCCTTCTGGAGGAAATTCCGAGTTGCCGAATATACACCGCTACCGAATATACACCATCGCCCGACTACATACCACTTTTGGGAGGAAGCGAGTTCCATCCCCTCTCCGCCGCAGAGGATGAGGAGAATGTTCGCAAGATTGCTGCCACATTACCACAGCCCGCATACTACGACGATAGCCGCAAGAAAAGAACTAGAACTACGCCGTTTGCTCGACTGAAAACTTTGGTAGAAAAGCTAGCAAGGAAGGAAAACTGCCCCGTGTCGGAAATTCTACGAAGGATAGGGCGGGTGCCAGTCAAATCCCGTCTTGGGCCCCGAATAGAGCCCGCCATCATGATAGAAAAGCCAAGCAAGAGAATGAAGGCTAGCCCGCCTGTCGTAGTATCAGGATTACAGATTAGGGAGGATACCACCTTCCAGCATTTGGCCAACAGACCATGCGGTCCTAGACCTTCGCCGCTAGAAGGATGGTGTGGCGTCCCACTACGGGGCGGTTGAGACTGAAACGAGCGGCCGAGAGAGAAAGTCTCGCCGGGAGGCTGGAATGCGAAGAAAGTGCTACTTGCGATAAAGGGGACTCGTGAAAGGGGACCGGCAACCATCGCATGACAACCACAAAGATACACGAAAGCTCCGCTAGAAGATGCCATGGAAAAGTTGAGAACCGACATCCGACGGTTGGCAAAAGAAAGAGAAGAAAAGTTCGGAGATGAGATCGACTCATCGGAGTTCATGGACAACGAATATGCGGAAATCAACATGGTTGAGACACGAGCTTCATCGGCTTCTCAAGGTGCTCCTGCGGCCGCGAAGAGAGGAGCCGGAGCGATGAAGAGACGGCTTCGGGAAAAGACGACACGATCGCTCAAATGGCGAAAAGGATGGAAGAGATGGCCGTAGCTCTGGCCACTCTCCAGAGTCAAGTACAACCACATAGAGAGACACCCCCAGAAGTCATTCACATCGTAGACGGAGGAAAGGAGATTACATCCGTCAATGGGGATGACCAGCTAAAAAAGGACACAACACAAAGTATGATCCCTGAAAAGGATATCAAGAACTTGGTAGAACAGCAGGTGCGAGAAGCCTTAGCACAATCGAAGAGCGGGACATCCATTCGGACGGGTAGACCTTACCCGGAAGAATTCGACGCTGTCCGATACCCGAAAGGCTTCGTACCACCTCCGTTTAAGACCTTCGACGGGCAACGGGAACCCCCGACAGCATGTTGCACACTTTCGTGCTAGTTGTTGCAATGCCGGCGGGAGCGATGCGCTACTCTTCCGACGGTTCGTTAGCGATCTGTCGGGAATCGCCTTCGGCGGGTATGCGGAGTACCCAACGGTTCGGTGAAGACATTCTCGAGCTAGAGAGCCTCTTCATCAAGCGATTTGCCGGAGCTCAGCACCACATCACTATAGGTGATTTAGTGGTAGAGAAACAAAGGCCGAATGAAACTCTAGTGGATTACATACTTCGATGGAGAAATTTAAGTATGAAGTGTGAACCACAGCTGCAAGAACAACATGCGATCGGCATCTTGCTTAAAAGCATTCACGGCCCGATAGCACTTCTCCTCGAGGGATTCACTATTAAGACTTTTGAGAAGTTGTTAAGCAAGGCCGGAAGCTTGCAAGAAGAGGCGAAGCAATTAAGTTTTGCCGACAAGACGGACAAGCAGAAGCCGGTGAAGACCTTCGAAAAGAAATCCGGGATCGTTGCAGCAGTTGACAAAGGCAAACAACCGATGCAAATACCACCAGAACGGCCGCAGCAACCACAACAGGATTACCAGCAACCCCGATCCAGCTATCAGTCGTCTCCGCAGTATGAACAACCGTCCCGTCCGCAACGTACATTGAGGGAGCTTCTGAGCAGAGAATATCCGTTCAAAAATGAAGCGGTACCGAAGATGTTCCGTAGCTTAATGAAAACTCCAGATTTCCAGCTGCCAGAGCCTAAAAGACCAGAGGAAGTCAACAAGAAAGGTGATCCCAACTTTTGCCCCTACCATCGGATGCTTGGGCACAAGATAGAAGATTGTATTACCTTTAAAAGTTGGCTCAACGACAACCTTCGGAAAGGAAATATAACAATCCCGAAGGAGTACATGAAGGAACCCCGGAAAGGAGGTTCCGTCAATGTTATCTCAATCGATCCCGTCATTCCGATAGATCCCTATGCAAGCGACGATGGATGGACCACCGCCTGGACGAGATCTTCGAAGAAGATTTTAGACAACATCCGAACCGCTTCGGTGCGAGCTTCAATTCGGAGTTCGAGACCCGTTAAGCCGGTACTTATCACTTGCGATAGAAGAACCACCTCGACGAGGAGACAATCGAAGAGAAGAAGAAAATTGACGAAGAAGAGGGGACCGAGACTCCTAAGGCTAGACTAGGGGCTGCTTATCCTAGGATAGTTGTTTCCGATTCGGGGGAGAAATCCCTCGAACCTCGATTTTGTATGATTATCTGCTCACTTCGGTGGGATCATATAATGATAAGGGTGATGGCGTTGGCTACGTTTTGATTGTTTCTAACGATTACGTAACTAGCGACAATCCGGGCGTCGATTTCGATACCAACAACAATTCTCAAATCATACAAGATCTCGACGATCAAAATGACGAAGAAGACATCCATCAAGGAGGCTACGAGAGCTCAACGAGCAACGGCTCTATCTGTGAGTTTCGAGGAGCTCCAGTTACGATAGAGTTAGAGCCTTCAGATTTTGAAGATAATCCAGAAGAGCCAGTCATTCCGATTCGGGAGGAGACACCGACAAACTCAACACTAGATTCAGAAGAAATTACAGAAGTCAACTTGAGAAGTGGAAGAGTTCTACCTCCGAGAATGGGTCCAAAAGACAAAGGAAAGCAGGTGGTTGTTCAAGAAGAACCAACCCCAGCGGAAGAGATACCCGTTCGAGAAGAAGCCGAGACGCATGGAAACAAAGTGGACTACAACGTGCTAGCCCATCTTAGGAAACTACCGCCAGACCGAGCATTTACGATGCTCTCATCTTATCAAAGGAGATGAGGGAAGCTCGATCAAGGCCTTACTTGATCCGGAAATTTGCTTAGCTCAAATGGTCGGAGATTCCTTAGATGAGGTTTGCTCGTTAAAGGAACGACGAGGTGTTACCTTCACGGACAATGACCTACTACTTGGGACAGCGAGATCACAACCGACCGTTGTACATTTCGAGTTACAATTGGGAAGTTTACGCTCTCCGGAAGTATTGGTGGATCCGGGAGCATCAATGAATATAATGAGTCTTCGAACACTAGCATACTTGGAAATTGATGCTCGTGAGCTCGAGGCCGACAAAATGTTATTAAGAGGATTCGACCGAGAAAGGAGAAAGAGCCCTCGGGTCAATAACGCTACCGATGAAGACCGATGATTTAGCAAAGACAACCGCAAAATTTCATATAATCGATTCGAAACGTCGTTCAACGCTCTCTTGGGCCGACCATGGATACATGAAAACGGGATGGTACCATCATCTCTGCACCAGTGCATCAAGTATTATGATGGAGGGGAACAGTGCATCAAAGGCGACTTACAACCATTCTCCGTACATGAGATTGGAATCCATGAAGATGCAGCTTATTATGCACCGCCAAAGAAAACAATCTTCTCCAGAGATACCATAACAAATGAAGCAAAGAAAGTTCGAGACAACGAAGAACCTGAAGTTCTAGTCCAACGATCACTCACCACTCCCTTCCGGCGAGATGGTGAAGGTTTCTCCACAACTCGCATCCGAGGTCGAGGCCGGGGACGAGGCCGTGGTAGAGACACTAGGACGATTGGACGAGAGGAAACCAGCCATCAATGTTGATTTGGAAGATAGTTCTGAAGAAGAAAAAGAAATCAAGTAAGAAGCAGCAACAATAAGTCGAAAGAAGCCGCAATACAAGATCTCCCTCGAAGATGAAAAGAACGAAGAATATAAATCAATGTATGAGAAGATTAACCACTACGTACACACTATGACCCTAACTCCGATCCATTCTAATAAGATCGAGGGTATGGAGGTCAAAGAGGTACGTAGTGACGGTGCAAAGCCGATCAAATTCTACCGCGGTGCTTCTTCCTCCAAAGCCGAAAATAATGTACAATTCGAAGATGTCACTTCATCAGAATTAATGGAATTACCTTTTGAGTGGTACTCTCCCTATGTTCAAAATTTAATTCAACGTGGTTTCTTACCTCGACAATGGACAAAAGGCCAATCTCAACATTTTGAAAAGTTATGGAATAATTCCGGTCGTCCACCCGATTCAAAGTATGGACTCGGATTCGGCACGGTAGGGTCGGTTGACGATACTGAATTTTGCTTGGTTATCACTTGCGAACCTAAGGAAAATTGCATGGAAACTACAGACGAACTCGAAGATTTACAAATTGGAGACGCTCCACCAGAATTCGAAGAAGAAATTAAATCTACAATAGATGAGTTAATGGAAGTTAACTTAGGTACTAGCGAAGAGCCTAGACCTACCTTTGTTAGCTCCTTACTCAACAAAGAAGACTCCGAAGAAATAATCAAGTTATTAATGGAATTTAAGGACTGTTTTGCTTGGAACTATGATGAGATGCCAGGATTAGCCCCAGAGGTTGCAGTCCATAAGCTAGGAGTGGATCCTACTTCTGTTCCGGTCAGACAAGGTCCCAAAGAATGCGTCTAGAAATCGAACAACAAGTCATAACCGAAGTTAAAAAGCTAATAGACGCTAAATTTGTCCGTGAAGAACAATACCCGACTTGGCTAGCCAATGTAGTGCCGATCGAAAGAAGAATGGTCGAATCGGAATTTGTGTAGACTTCGAGAGATTTAAACAAGGCATGTCCAAAAGATGAATTCCCTCTACCGATTCCAGAGCCGATGATCGATATTGCTTCGACACATGAAATATTCTCGTTCATGGATGGATCTTCGAGATACAACCGGATAAAATTGACTCCGAGAAGATGAAAAGCTTACGAGCATTCGAACGCCGATCGGAGTATTTTGCTACACGGTGATGCCATTCGGACCGAAGAACGCAGGAGCAACCTACCGAAGAGCAATGACAAGAATTTTTGATGATCTCATCCACAATCAAGTCGAATGCTACGTGGACGATGTCGTCATCAAAAGCAAAGTAAAGGAAAACCACCTGTATGATTTGAGAATTGTTTTCGAACGATTAAGACAATTTAACCTTAAGATGAATCCCTTAAAATGCGCCTTCGGCGTCACCTCCGGGAAATTCTTAGGATTCGTTGTCCGACATCGTGGAATTGAAATCGACCCGGAGAAGATTAAAGCCATCTTAGAAATGCCGCCTCCCAAAACCTTAAAACAACTACGATCTTTTCAAGGGAAGTTGGCATATCTTCGACGCTTTATCTCAAACACGTCGGGTAGGTGTCGGCCTTTCTCGGCACTAGTTAAAAAGGACGCCAAATTTATTTGGGAAGAGAAATGCCGAAGGCCTTCGAAGACATTAAACAATATTTAATGACACCTCCTGTCTTAGCGACCCCGGTCTCGGAGTAGACCGGCGATACTTTACACCGCGGCTTTAGATGACTCTCTCGGAGCCCCGTTAGCCAGGGTCGATGATGAGGGTAAAGAAAATGCTCTTTACTACTTAAGCCGTCGTTTACTTCCGACGGAAGTAAGGTATCCCACAATTGAAAAGCATTGTTTGGCCCTGATCTTCGCCGCTCAAAAGCTCAGGCACTACATGCTTTCTCATAAGGTCAACTTGATTTCGAAGTTTAATCCATTGCGATACTTGATGACTCGTCCAACACTTTCCGGCAGACTTGCCAGATGGTCAATGATATTATTGCAATTCGATATAACTTTCGTGCCTCTGCGTGCCGTAAAGGGACAAGTCTTAGCAGACTTCCTCGCGGCACACCCTTTGCCGGCCGAATCTCCTCTCAATGACGATCTGCCAGATGAACAAATAATGAACCTAGAAGACCTTGATGATCGACGTTGGGAATTATATTTCGACGGAGCATCTTCGGCACACAAAGACGAAGAATCGCATGTGATAGTGCCCGGTAAGGCGGGAATCGGGCTAATCTTTATAACACCGGAGCGGGGGATGTTAAGATACTCCTACCACTTGACGGAGACCGTGTACAAACAACGAAGCGAGAATACGAAGCCCTCATAACGGGATTGGAATTAACTATTCGAATGGGGATAACGGACATCAACATCTACGGGGATTCACGGTTAATCATTCGACGAGATCGCCGGATAATACGGAATTTTTAAACTAAGACTCGAACAATACTTCCAGGTATGCCATACGAGTTGTTGGAACATATTCCAAACGTGACAATCTACAAAATTCCCGGAAAAGAAAATGCTCTAGCGAGATGCTTTAGCCCGTCTCGCAAAAGAATTTGCCTGTTTGCAAGATGAATCGGTGGAAGTGTCGGTTCACGGACGTCGAGTCCTATCACGGCTTGACATAGACATGATACACAAATCGAAAAAGAAAAAGAATCGGTTGCAGCGGTGACGAGAAAACACGGAAGATTGGCGACGGCCATTGATGGACTACACCGCAAACGGGAAAACTACCGGATGATAGGTCGCTGGCCCATCGGATCAAGAAAAGAAATCGTCCTACGCATTAATAAACAACACATTATACGAAGGTCTTTTGATCAAATGTGGCTAAGGTGCCTAAGCGGGTCCGAGGCCCGTGAAATTGTTAAAGAGGTGCATTCGGGACTCGTGGCGCTCACCAGTCGGGTCCAAAGATGAAAATGAAAATTAAGAGACTAGGGTACTACTGGCCCTCGATGATGACCGACTGCATGAAAATCGCCAAGAGCTGTCACCAATGCCAAGTGCACGGAGTGGTTCTACACCAACCTCCAAATGTGCTACACCCGACAATTGCGTCATGGCCATTTGAATGTTGGGGCACAGATATAGTGGGTCCAATAGAACCACCATCTTCAAAAGGACATCGCTTCATTCTTGCGGCTACAGATTACTTTTCCAAGTGGGCAGAAGCAGTTCTACTTAGAGAAGTGAAAGCACACCACGTGCTACAGTTTTCAAGAACCAAGTTGTCTACCGTTTCGGAGTGCCGCGCAGGATCATCTCGGATAATGGGTCGGCATTCGAAGCACACAAATCAACAATTTTGTCGGGAGACACGGAATCGATCGGCGATACTCAACAATTTACTACCCAAGAGCAAACGGTCTCGCTGAGGCTTTTAATAAAACTCTCGTTCAAATCTTAAAGAAAACCCTGGACGATAATAAGAGAAATTGGCACGAGAAATTGTTAGAAGCCTTATGGGCCTACCGGACAACCTTCAAAACTCCTACTCAAGCTACACCTTACGCTCTGGTGTATGGGTCCGAGGCAGTGTTACCATTAGAGGTTCAGCTTCCTTCACTTAGAATTGCAGTTGCGAATAAGATTACGACGGAAGAGAACGCCAAATTACGACTAGAAGAATTAGAAAGCTTGGAAGGGAAAAGACTTGCAGCGCAACAGAATTTAGAACTATACCAAGCTAAGATGGTTCAAGCCCATGACAAACTGGTCCGCCCAAGAACCTTCAAAGTTGGTGACTTAGTTCTCGTTCTCAAGAGACCTATTCTTGCACACCGCAAGATAGGAGGAAAATTTGAACCCACTTGGGAAGGACCATTTGTGGTTGAAGCGAGTATACTCGGGAGGTTCCTACCGGTTAGTGAATTGCCGGGGAGAACGACATATGCTTCCGATCAACGGACGATACTTGAAAAAGTATTACGCTACCTGATGTTTCGAAGGAATGAATTCTTCATCCCTAAGAAACACGGGCGAAGTAATTACTTATGATTGGGTCCGAACCAAAAAAAAAAAAAATAATAAAATGTGCTAAAATAAATAAAATCACGATAATAAAGTTTTCCTTGTTTTCTATTCCAAATCAAATTTTCAATCAAATTTCAAATTCATCTTTCCAAATTCCAAATCAAATCTCAATCAAATTTCAAATCCACGCTCGATCAAATTTCAAATTTGATCTTTCCAAATTCCAAACCCAATCTCGATCAAGTTTCAAACTTGATCTTCCAAATTTCAAATCAAATCTTAAATCAAATTTCAATCGAGTTCAAAATCATCCTTCCAAATTTCCAAATTCAATCTTTCCAGGCTTCAAGTCTCAATCAAATTCAAATCAAACTTTTGGGTCAAGGATTTTACATCCAAGACTCGCATCTGCTTTAGGATTCTTTCCTATTGCACTTGAAGTACATCAAATTCAAACTTTTGGGTCGAGGATTTTACATCCAAGACTGCACTGCTTTAGGATCCTTTTCCTATTGCACTTGAAATAGATCAAATTCAAATTCAACCTTTTGGGTCGAGGATTTTACATCTAAGACCGCACTGCTTTAGGATTCTTTTCCTATTGCACTGAAATACATCAAATTCAAATTTTTTTGGGTCGAGGATTTTACATCCAAGACTGCACTTGCTTTAGGATTCTTTTCCTATTGCACTTGAAATACATCAAATTCAAACTTTTGGGTCAAGGATTTTACATCCAAGACCTACCGCTTTAGGATCCTTTTCCTATTGCACCGAAATACATCAAATTCAAACCTTTTGGGTCGAGGATTTTACATCCAAGACCGCACCTGCTTTAGGATTCTTTCCTATATTGCCTGAAGTACATCAAAATTCAAACTTTTGGGTCGAGGATTTTACATCCAAGACCTGCATCGCTTTAGGATTCTTTCCCTATCGCACTGAAGTACATCAAAATTCAAACTTTTGGGTCGAGGATTTTACATCCAAGACCGCACTCGCTTTAGGATTCTTTTCCTATTGCACCGAAATACATCAAATTCAAACTTTTAGGTCGAGGATTTTACATCCAAGATCGCACCGTTTCTAGGATTCTTTTCCTATTGCACTCGAAATACATCAAATTCAAACTTTTGGGTCAAGGATTTTACATCCAAGACCGCACTCGCTTTAGGATTCTTTCCCTATTGCACTGAAATACATCAAATCAAATTTCCGGGGTTAAGGATTTTACATCCGAGACTGCA
>JAKZJZ010000295.1:0-57029 GCA_022702705.1 Papilionanthe hookeriana x Papilionanthe teres | reverse complement strand
TGCGGCGAGGAAGCGGTGAAGCAACGACCCGGGAGTTCGGCGTCGCGGGTGGAGTTACGACCCAACGGGGCTACGAGTGTCGCGGGCTGCAGAGGCGAGGATTCGCGGCCGCATACGCGAACTGCAGAAGTTCGCTGTAGTTCAGAGCAGTTCGGTCTTCGGAGATCGCGGCTGCAGGACAAGCGTGTCGGCACTATTTTTAGGTTGTGTGATATTTTGAAAAGGGGGCGCCTAACAGAAGTTGTCGGCGAATTTAAATTTTAAATTTGATTTAAATATATATATAATTTAGAAAGTAGTATTTGACTTTGAAAATAATTTTAAACTTGAAAGTTTTAAGATATGACCGATCTCACATCCCAAATAGTTTATATAAACGAGCACCGCACTACAAACCGTGTATCTATCCCTAAGGATAGATACATTGCTTGAGGTGGGGCTCGATCAAATAAACTGAAGTTTTGTGACATCCGTTTGGTCCGCGAACCAATTTTATAAGCCGACAAATTCCCCGCTTAATATAAACGAATTAAGCGAGGTTTATATTACGTGGGTTCTTTAAAATTCCTTATAAAGGCAAGCCCCTATAGTTAATTACATCTTAAGTGACGGGAATCACCTAGAAAACTCTCGATAATAACCGATAATTAGCTCTCAAGAATTTCAAAGTTTAAAGTTTTCAAAGATTGAATTTTGGAATTTCAATAGGGAATGGATCAAATTTGGAACATTTTGTTTTGTGAATCCAAAGGAAGAAAGGTAGGAGAAATCAATGATTCGAAGTGAACTTCGGTAATTTCCCGACTATCCTATTGTTTGGCTTGAATTTAGGAAAGTCCTAATGTTTATTTAGTATTTCAATCTTGCCAATTTTAATTAATTAGGGCTTATATTTGTATGATAAAATCAAACAAATAGCTCTAGAAAATGTGAGGGTTTATCGTCGTATCGGACGACTACCTCGGAATCTCGAGACCGGTTAGGGCTTAATTTGCAATGCAAATGCACTAACGAAGAGGTTGAGGATTTATGTTGCACTAGTGCAAGCTACCTCGAAGTCCTATGGCTTTGTTGTTTAATTCTAAGAAGGTTTTCTTGAAGTAGGTTCAAGTTTCTTGGCGACGACGATGGCCGTGCTTGCCCACCATGCTCCAAGCTCCTTGTTGTTGCGGAGGTTTAGTTTTAGAAATCATAAATCGGGGGATGAGAAAAGTGTTTTGGTTTAGAGAAGATCTTAATTTCCAAGTGTTTTGTATTTTGATTAAAACAAATCTTAAAGTTGATTATAACGACACCGGTTAAGATCCCACGGTTCCATCCTTCCGGCATCATTATTTTTATCGGATTCACTTAGTCCGGATGAATTTGCTAAACTCAACCGAATGAGTTCCACACTTTCATTTAGACCGTGGGAAATCCCGTTAGCAACACGTAGGTTACATCATCCGAGGTATTCTCGATCATCCAACAGGACGTTTTAATTTAGTTGCAATTGTAGTTTTGTGTTCGTTTGTGATTAAATTTTGAGTTGTTTTATATTTTGAAATGTTGTGGCGGTGAATTTTATCTTGCAATGACTTTTAACTTAGTTTTGGTTTCGGCTTTAGGGACTATCCTAAAGGTGTGGGTTTTCATGCAACAGTTGTTTTATCATGCAAGAAAAGTAAAATGCATTTCGCAATAAAGTAAATTACAAGAAAGTAAATTGCAAGAAAGTAAATTGCAATAAAATAAAAGCGTACCCTGGAGGGTCTTCCCGTCATCCCAAGCTGCACTTAAAACACAATTAGAATATTTAAGCAAGTTCTGAGTAAAGCTAGGGGAAAGGTTATGGTTTTCTACCAAATTCCTAATCCTATAGCTAGTCAACTCCTATGACGTCTAGGTTCTTTGTGTTTTTGTTTGAGGACGATTTTCTTCATCAAAGGACAATTAAGTCCAATTGTTCTTATAAATATCCTATCATATTGAGGAAGTGCTTAAGAAGAATCTTAAACGTCTTTTTAATATTTTCGGGATTGTTTTAAGTCCAAATGAATTTAATTATATAAATGAATCGATCGTCCGAGGTTTTCAAGTTTTGTTAACTTGCTCGGTGAACTAGGACATTTGAATATCCTATGAGTGAGGTAACACTTCATTTGATGTTCCATTTAGGAGTTATAATAATCAAAGATTTCGAGGGTAAATTAAGTATTCAAATGATTTGATTTAAGTTGAAGGGTTTAAATTTGGAATAGTGTTCGAGTTGCTTTACATTTATTTTGAATTAACTTTATGTCTTAGGTGATGTTATATTTAATTCAACTTAATTTAATTGAGTTTTAATTTAGTTTAACATAGTTCAATTTAATTTGATTTGGTGTTTAATTAATTTGATTTGATTTAATTTTAATTTAATTTGATTTAATTTAATTTAATTTAATTTAATTATTTAATTTAATTTAATTTATTTTATTTAATTTAATTTAATTTAATTTGATTTAATTTTTTTTAATTTAATTTAATTTAATTTAATTTAATTATTTAATTTAATTTAATTTAATTTAATTTAATTTGATTGTTTAATTTGATTTAATTTGTTTTAATTTAATTTAATTTAATTTTAATTTAATTTAATTTTAATTTAATTTAATTTAATTTAATTTAATTTTAATTTATTTTTAATTTACTTTATTTTTAATTTTAATTGAAATTTCAAAAGAGTTTAATAATTTAATTAAGTCTTTTAATATTTTAAATTTGAGTTATCATTTTAATTAAAAATTGAGTATTAATGATATAATTAGTTTAGGGATTTTTAAATTAAAGAATAAATCTCTTCCTAATAAATATCCCTTATTTTAATAATTCCAATTTATTATTCCTCCAAATTTAATCTATTATTTAATTAAAGCTTAATCATTTTAAAATTATTTAATGGGTTTCTACCCTTTAATTATTTAAATTTCAATCATCCAAACCAGATTAAGATCAAATATTTTACTTGTTGATTTTTTTATTAAACCTAAAGTTTTAATTAAGGATTAAAGATTTTAATTACCATTTTACCCTTTAAGCTTAATAATTTCATAACTCACTAAATTGAACCCAAATGAACTTGAAATTTTTATGTGACTTCACTCATATGTCAATAAAGACATGAGAGGAGAAAATGTGATTTTTCTGTATTTAATTTATTTATATAATTATTTTTGGTGGAAAATAGAGATTTTCAAGGAAAATTTGATAACATGACCAAAGGAAAGTTTCTGTCCTTAAGAAAATTAGGGGACATTCCTAATGACCAGAGAAGCACTTGGACCAATTTTGGTGATTTTTTGAATTATATTATTTTTATTATAATTATTTTGAGTTTTGGAGTGTTAATTAATTTAAAAATAAAATAAATGTTGAAAAATGGGTTTTATATTTTTTAAAAATCTCTCTGATATCAAGGAAACCAGAGAAGCAAATTTTGCAATTTTCTGATTTTTCTATGATTTATTATAATTATTTTAGTGAAAATGCTAGAAAATATATATTTTTTATTTTTAAATTACCCTAGGGCTTTAAAATTCAATATCTCACTAAATAGACCTAAGAAAAATGTGGGATTTGTTCCTAAGTGATTAAAATTCAAAATGTGACATTTTGGTGAATTTTATTATTCTTGTGATTTTTATTATTTTTTTTATTTTTTAATTATTAAAAATATTAAAATATTATTAAAAATCAACTTTTTTAGAAAATTGAAATTTTAATTTTCTTAGGTTCCCCTGATATCATAGAGGCTCCAAAACCAATTTGGTGAATTTTTGAAAAGTATTTTAAAAGTTATGAATTTTTAAAGTTTAAAATGGCTAAGTGGCTTAATCAACCCAATTAAGTAGGGCTAACCAAGTCCAATTGACCTCAAATTTTTATGGTGGGTTCCTCTGATCCTAAAGGTCAGTGAAGAATTGATTTCAAGTCAATTTGATGCCTGGTTAACTCTAATTAATTAAAGACCTATTTTGGGTGTTTAAGCCAATTAGGGTTGTTTTAAATGAACTAAGTCAAAACCTATTTTTCCTAGGGTTCTCCGGTCATAAGGAACATCACCAAATTTTCCTAGAATTTATTTCACAACATGCTATTTACTGGAATTAAAATACTCAAAACAGATGACTCGAACTCGAAAAATCAAGAACTCTTCATAGGGATGGCCTACGACTTTGGAAAATTCGGGGAATGTTCCCAAATTCGCAGGCTTCAAAAGCCCTATGGTCTCATGCCATGGTGAATTGTATGCATGCATGGAGAATTAAAACAATGCAGAGAGTAAATAAATTGTAAAAAATAAAATATTTGATGAAATTAAGTGATTTCTTTTCCACATTATTCTCCTCTCTTCACCGAGCAAGAGGGTATTTTTATTTTATTTTTCTCGATTTTTCTACACAAAGATATGAATTTTCGAAGTTTAGGGAATTAAATAAATCGAAAAATCCCTAATTTTCTACTTATCCGAGTCGGCGCCAACGCATCCTCGGCAGCTCCGAAAGGCCGCGCGGCGCGCTCCCATTCGACGCCGCCACTCGAGTCGGCAGCCCGGGCCCCGCGGTTCTCGTACCGTCTCCCCGGTCCGACACCATCCGAGCCGTCCGTCCGCGCGTGTATTGAATGGACGGCATCCGTTCATCGTCCCCAAGTGTTCTCACCCGAGAGCGCGTCCACACTAAATCCCTAAGATCTCACTCGATTCTCGATGGATTTTTACGTTCTTATACTCTATGGATTCGTCTTGAAGAGACGAACACATCTATACGGTTAACATGCATCGAAACTAAAGCATTTAAAATGGAGAATCTCCGAAGCTCGGGATGAAGAGTCAGCTCATACCTTGGCTCGAGAAGTGTGGCTTCAATCCGAGAGTTGTTGCACCTTCGATCGGGTCCCGCAAGCTCCGAGATGAAGTCTCCCGGTCCAGTGAATCGTCCGGATATGATTTCGACCAAGCTCGATCACAAAGCTTGGAGGCTGGAGCAACCGGGTGGCCTCGGAGATGGGGCTTTTGATGGTAGACACCTTCTCTTGGTCCGAGTGAAGGTGTAGAGCCAATCAATTTGGGAATTGGCTCACCTGTGGAGAAGTGTCCCGGTTTTGGGTGGAATTTCAACTCTGAAATTGAGCTTACAGAGGAGAAATGGCGAGGGGATTTCACTGGGGATCAAGTGCTCTAAGGGTGGAGGAGGGTCTGGAACAATTTTGGCAAAGTTTTGGCAAGGTTTTTGCTTCTCTTCTTCTCATGGCCGAGAGGGGTGGAGTTTAAATAGAGCTGGTCGAGGGCCTCCTGGGGGAGTTAGGGCTTGGGATCACTGCTCGGTGAGGAGAAGAACAACCATGGTGACCACTAGGCATGGGGCGGCTCAGCAAGTGAGAATTTCAATGTTGGCTCACATGTGAGCTCTCGGCCATGGTGTTTTCCGGCGGCTCGGTGGCCGGCCGGCCAGCAATGGTCACCATCTTGGTCGAGTGGGTCGGGCTGGGGTTTAGTGTAGCAATTGGTAAATGCCATGTGTAAAGTGGTTGAATCAAAGTAGAATGGGGCATGGCTAGTTTTGAGTCTAAATGGGTCAATCCACCCATTTGGGCTTGGTGCACCCTTCAAGGTGGCTTTGGATGCCGTGGGGGATCAAAGGGATCACTGGTTTGGCATGGAGAAGTCTCCATCCAAATATATTTGGATTAAATTTAAGTTTAGGTGAAACATGATTAAGGCTAATGAGCTTTAGGGATTAAGGAAAGCCCCCCTCTTCTTACCCAATATGGCATGGTGGAGTGTCCAAAGCTCTCATGGCTCACATGTGGCTCATACATGGCTTCATGGCTCACCTTTGGCTTGGCAAAAAGTTTGGTCAATTTCATAAAAAGGATTTTAAGGATTTTGGATAATTTGGTGGAAATTTGGATGAAGCCTCATTTAGAAATATTTGATCATTGGTTTAGGACTTAGGGATGATTTTAATTGAAAGTATGATGAGGGGAAATGTCATATGGGCTTTGGAAGAATTTTTGGGGTTTTGGATTTGGTGGAAGTGGGCTTTTAAAATGGTTTAAGGAATGGGCCCTTAAGTTTAAAAATGAATTTATGGATGGGAATTTTGTAAAGAGGTTGGGCCAAATAATTGTTGGGTTTAGCTCATGGATGTGTCATGAGTGATTTGAAACAAATTGGGGGTGATTTGGATTTGAATTGGGTTGAATTTGGGTCGGGTTTGGGCTTAGGTCAAAAATGGGCCTTTTAACCTTGGGTTGAGTTTGAGTGGGGTTTGGGTTCAAATTTTGGGCAAATCATGTTAGGGTTTTGTTTGTGGGAATGTTAAGGAAGATTTAGAAAAGATTTGAGGTTAATTGGAGTTGAATTGGGTGAGTTTGGGTTAAGTTTGGGTCATGGGTCTAAATTGGGCTTTAAGGCCAAAAGTGAGATTGGATCCAAATGTCAATCAAATTGGACTTGGATTTGGTTTAGATTGGTATTGGGAGTGTTGAATTGAAGTTTAGAATTGAATTGGACCAGAATTTGGGTCAATCGGATAGGTTTGGTTTCGACATCGGGTTCACTTTGGGTTAAAATGGGTCAATTTGGGGGTTTTGACAAAAGTAGGGTAAATTGACAAAATTGGCCCATGGTGTAGTTGGACAAAATGAAATTGAGAATATTTAGGATTTTCTGGAATTTTCTAGGAATTTTCTGAATTTTTTTGGATTTTTAGGCCAAGAAGGGTATTTTGGGTATTTGGAGGGTATTGGGGGGTATTTTTGGAATCTTTGGTATTTTTGGGTATGGATGATCAATTTGAGTGATGTGGAGATGTTTGGGATTGATTTTGGAAAATTTTGGGTAATTTGGAAATTTTGCAAAAATTTGGGTAATTTCGAGGTTTTGGGTAGGTTTAGCGAGTGTAGGGTCTCGGGGTCAAAAATTGAAAATTTGGGAAATTGAAGATTGGGTGAATCTAGGTGGAAAGAAGTCATTTTGGTTGAGCCATGAAGTCATTTCAAGCCCATATGAGCCATGAAAGGACTCATTTGAGGCATTCACTATGTTGTTCCTAACCCTCTTAGCCAGGGCTTAGGGGTTAAGGACCATCCATGTGGATCACCTATATGAGTCGGAGGTCAAGTTGGGTATGGGTGTGGTTTTAGGAAGTGTGTGGAAATGTAGTGTGTAAGTGTAGTGTGTATGTAAGTGTATGTGTAAGTCGGCCCCTTCACTGCGACCAAGCCACCTGGGGCGGTCCTAAGGCCAAAGAGTCCTATAGGAACTCATCCTTTAAACTTCTACATTTGATTTCAACCCTCTAGGTGATTAGGGGTCTATAGTCAAGTTTGTGGAGTTTGCAGGGAGTTTAGAAGTGGTTTGAATTTCTAAAAGGCGGGTCCCAATTCTAGTCCTCTAAGATAGTCAAAGGAAAAGCCTAAGGCTAGATCCTAAACACTAAAAAGAAGAAGGGAAGACCTCATCAAAAATGAGGTCAACAAATGGACCCCCAATAGGTGTGGTGAGTCGACGGAGCACACCGCGCGTATTGGTGTTGACCGAGCGATCAACAAAATCAACACGGATGTCCAAGCTGACGAACTTAGGACGAAGTGAAGAGTTTCACTGGGGAGTGTCAAGTATATCTCCGGAACCGGAGATTCTTGAACTCTCGCCGGGAAAGGAAAAGGAGGTGAATCCCAAATCACATGATCTGGTGGAATTTCGATTTAGATTTTATTTTGTTTTAGTTTAAGTTTTGATGTGTGAGCTTAGATTTCAATTTGGAGTTTCAATTTAGATTGAAGTTTGTCAAAATTAATTTGAAGGATTTGATTTGAAATGAAAATTGGAATTCGGGTTTTAGATGTAATATCTTCAACCTCGAAAGAAAATTGAATCGATTAGATTGAATCGTTGCAATGAGAAGATATCTCGAAGTAATGCGGTGTCGGATGTAAAATCCTTAACCTCAAGAGTTCGATTTTGATGTATTTCAGTGCGATAGAAAAGAATCCTAAAGCAATGCGGTCTTGGATGTAAAATCCTCGACCTAAAAGGTTTGAATTTGATGTATTTCAGTGCAATAGGAAAAGGATCCTAAAGCAGTGCAGTCTTGGATGTAAAATCCTCGACCCAAAAGGTTGAATTTAATGTATTTCAGTGCAATAGGAAAAGAATCCTAAAGCGATGCGAGTCTTGGATGTAAAATCCTCGACCCAAAAGGTTGAATTTGATGTATTTCAGTGCAATAGGAAAAGGATCCTAAAGCAGTGCAGTCTTGGATGTAAAATCCTCGACCCAAAAGTTTGATTTGAATTTGATGTATTTCAGTGCAATAGGAAAGAATCCTAAAGCGAGTGCGATCTTGGATGTACAATCCTCGACCCAAAAGGTTTGAATTTGATGTATTTCAGATGCAGATAGAAAAGAATCCTAAAGCGATACGGTCTTGGATGTAAAATCCTCGACCCAAAAGGTTTGAATTTGTCTGTATTTCAAAGGTACGATAGAAAAGAATCCTAAAGCGGTACGGTCTTGGATGTAAAATCCTCGACCCAAAAGGTTCGAATTTGATGTATTTCAGAGTAATAGGAAAGAATCCTAAAGCAGATGCGGTCTTGGATGTAAAATCCTCGACCCAAAAATTTGAACTTGATGTATTTCGAGTGCAATAGGAAAAGGATCCTAAAGCAAGTGCGATCTTGGATGTAAAATCCTCGACCCAAAAGTTTGATTTGATGTATTTCAAGTGTAATAGGGAAGAATCCTAAAGCAGTGCGGTCTTGGATGTAAAATCCTCGACCCAAAAGGTTTGAATTTGATGTATTTCAGTGCAATAGGAAAGAATCCTAAAGCAGTGCAGTCTTGGATGTAAAATCCTCGACCCAAAAGGTTTGAATTTGATGTATTTCAGTGCAATAGGAAAAGAATCCTAAAGCAGTGCAGTCTTGGATGTAAAATCCTCGACCCAAAAATTTGAATTTGAATTTGATTGAGAATTTGATTCGAAATTTGGAAAGATCAAATTTGAAATTTGATCGAGAGTGGATTTGAAATTTGATTGAGGATTCGACTTGGAATTTGGAAAGATCAAATTCGAAATTTGATCGAGATGGATTCGAAATTTGATTGAGGATTTGATTTGGAATTTGTAAAGATAAAATTTGAAATTTGATCGAGAGTGGATTTGAAATTCGGTTGAGAATTTGATTCGAGATTCGAAAAGATCGAAATTTGATTCGAAGTTCGGAAGGATGGAATTTGAGATTTGTGTTGATTTCGTTTATCTTTTAATGGTTCAAATTTTATTTTATTGTTTATTTAATGTTCATGTGAACTTGGTGTTTGTCATTTTTAGATTTTTTTTTAGAAAGTTTTCTTTTATTCTCTTTTTTTTATTTTATTTCTTTTCCGTTCTTTGTTCGAAGTTCATTTAACTTTAATGGCGTTTTCCAATCAATTCGCACAAAAGAGTGAAGGCCAAAAACGCGACATGGTCACTTTCATTCCAATCATGTTGAAAATACGTCGTACAACTCGATCCGGAATATATTTCATACAATCCATGTAGACTCAAAACAGTACCGTGTATGATCTTTGTTGATCCATCAAAAGAATCATCCGTCGAAAATCCATGTCCGAATAATGAGGTACATGGTCAATAACATCACCTTCCAAGCCATCCTTGCAAGGATGTCGACTGGATGTACGTTGGAGGTGTGATATCTCCCATGTAACTCACAGGCTCGTAAGGCCGGAGGTTCTCCAGCTCCGGGTCCGGTTGGAAATGGTAAGGTATTTTATCGTCGTCCATCCTCCCGAAAGTAACCGAGATTCGCTCCACCGGCACTCCCGGTATGCAATGCTTTGCGATATCTCGCTCCGTTACCCTGCAGCATCATGACGGAACCCACCGTAAAGGTATCTTTACCGGCCCTCGGAACTCACCCGGGCCCGCTATCCGGAGGTCGGATCCGAACATGATGTTACACTCATTCAAGAAAGAGACCGCGCGAAAGGTCCGACGAAGTCGCGGTGATCAATATGTGGGGTATGCGATCACCTCGTTTGTAGATGTTGATAATGCAGCTATCGGTATGCAATTTGTCGCGTTACTCTCCATGTTATCAATCTTTTTACCATTCTCTCGATAACTAATGGCATCGGATCTACTCGCCCATGACGGAGTATCCCCGTGGGTTTCCCTTTCGTCTTCAAAGAAAGTCAGTAGCAACGATCCGCATTGTATCGTGATTCTTCCTTTTCCCGGCATCCATCCTCCGGGGTTCCGAGTATGTGTTTTCCCTCGTGCGGCTCGCTCGGCCCATTCTTTTCGGATCCCGGATACGATCCACGATTCGTCGTTGTTCATACTCCGAGAATACGTCGGTATGTAGCTCGAGGCCCTCTAGTATGTCGATCCTTCTTCCTTTAATTCTCTCGAAGTATTCGAAAGTTTTCTTTTCAACATTCTCGCATTCTCTCCAGCTCGTATTCGGAATGATCCGCGATGGCGAGGCCTTGTGACATATTGTGGGATATATGGTTCAATCCCTTCACGTTCCCCTCGCATACCTCGGCTCCTCGGGGATGATGCCTGTCGGGACATCCCCCGGGTTGCTTCGCAACAAGGTCATGCACCGCCTGGTGGTTCTATCCGGTGGCGTGGTAGCCTTCTTTCTTCCGATCTTCCGGAGATTTCCCCGGTTCTTCTCGTTACTCTAGGAGCCGGCCTCCTTTCTTCAGTGTCCCTGCGAACCGGTGTCCTCGAAGTGTATGTGCCGGCATCGGCACTGTCTCGTCGCGCCGGTCCGCGGCTAGTTTTGTTAACATCTTACGGATACGGCGATTCTTATTTCTTCGTTGCGTTGCTCTGTGAGAGTAGCTCTTCGAACTTCTTGAATCTCTGCGGGCGCGGCGCCGACAAGCTCGCCCTCCGCCGTAGCTGACTACGTACTCGATTTTCTTATCTTCTTCGGTGTTTGCCTTTCTCTTCGTCGCTTGGATCGGTGGCTTGGGCCACCCACTTTCATCACCTGTCCGTCCGGTAGTTCTTCTCGTGCTACCGGGACCCAGCCACTTTCCTCGTATCGTAGGCTCCGCCGGTGCGAAATCCGAGTCAATCTCGATTATCGCTCCATCTTTCACCCTCTTTTCATCGAGTGCAAGACTTACGTCATTCTTAAAGTTCAAGACCAACCGCCCGTTCGACATTTCCCCGCGAAAAGACAAGGAAAAGGATCGTGGGTTGTACTAAGAACAAGAACATTAAGAAAATGTTTATTAAAGATACATTTTTTATTATTCTTATATTTTGAAATTTAACAGGAATGAAGTAGGATAAGATGAGGGAAGAGATTTTGATTTGAAAAAGAAAACAAGGAAAACTTAATTATCATGATTTTATTTATCTTAGCACTTTTTTTTTTTTTTGGTTCGGACCCAATCATAAGTAATTACTTCGCCCGTGTTTCTTAGGGATGAAGAATTCATTCCTTCGAAACATCAGGTAGCGTAATACTTTTTCAAGTATCGTCCGTTGATCGGAAGCATATGTCGTTCTCCCTGGCAATTCACTAACCGGTAGGAACCTCCCGAGTATACTCGCTTCAACCACAAATGGTCCTTCCCAAGTGGGTTCAAATTTTCCTCCTATCTTGCGGTGTGCAAGAATAGGTCTCTCGAGAACGAGAACTAAGTCACCAACTTTGAAGGTTCTCGGGCGGACCGGCTTGTCATGGGCTTGAACCATCTTAGCTTGGTATAGTTCTAAATTCTATTGCGCCGCAAGTCTTTTCCCTTCCAAGCTTTCTAATTCTTCGAGTCGTAATCCGGCGTTTTCTTCGTCGTGATCTTGTTTGCAATCGTAACTCCGAGTGAAGGAAGTCGAACCTCTAAAGGTAACACCGCCTCGGACCCATACACCGGAGCGTAAGGTGTAGCTTGAGTAGGAGTTCCGAAGGTTGTCCAGGCAGGCCCATAAGGCTTCTAACAATTTCTCGTGCCAATTTCTCTTATTATCGTCCGAGGTTTTCTTTAAGATTCGAACGAGAGTTTTATTAAAAGCCTCGCCGAGACCGTTTGCTCTTGGGTAGTAAATTGTCGAGTATCGCCAGCCGATTCCGTGTCTCCCGACAAAATCGTTGATTTGTGTGCTTCGAATGCCGACCCATTATCCGAGATGATCCTCGCGCGCACTCCGAAACGGTAGACAACTCGGTTCTTGAAAACCGTAGCACGTGGTGTGCTTTCACTTCTCAAGTGGAACCGCTCTCGCCCACTCGGAAAAGTAACTGTAGCCGCAAGAATGAAGCGATGTCCTTTTGAAGATGGTGGTTCTATCGGACCCACTATATCCGTGCCCCAACATTCAAATGGCCATGACGCAATTGTCGGGTGTAGCACATTCGGGGGTCGGTGTAGAACCACTCCGTGCACTCGACATCGATGACGCCTCTTGGCGATTTTCATGCAATCGGTCATCATCGAGGGCCGTAGTACCCTAGTCTTTTAATTTTCATTTTCATCTTTGGACCCGACCGGTGAGCGCCATGGAGTCCCGAATGCACCTCTTTAACAATTTCACGGCCTCGGACCCGCTTAGGCACCTTAGCCACATTCGATCAAAAGACCTCTCGTATAATGTGTTGTTTATTAATGCGTAAGACGCAGTTCTTTTCTTGATCCGATGTGCTAGCGACCTATCGTCCGGTAGCTTTCCGTTCGTGGTGTAGTTCATCAATGGCCGTCGCCAATCTTCTCGTGTTTTCTCGTCACCGCCGCAATCGATTCTTTTTCTTTTCTCGATTTGTGTATCATGTCTATGTCAAGCCGTGATAGGACCCGACGTCCGCGAACCGACACTTCCACCGATTCATCTTGCAAACGAGCAAATTCTTTTGCGAGACGGGCTAAAGCATCCGCTGAAGCATTTTCTTTCGGGAATTTTGTAGATCGTCACATTCGGGAATCCGTTCCAACAACTGTATGACATACCTGGAAGTATTGTTCGAGTCTCGGCTTTAAAATTTTGTATCGTCCAGCAATCCGTTGAATGATTAACCGTGAATCCCCGTAGATGTTGATGTCTCGTTATCCCCATTCGAATAGTTAATTCCAATCCCGTTATGAGGGCTTTGTATTCGCTTCGTTGTTTGTACACGGTTCGTCAAGTGGTAGGAGTATCTTAACATCCCCCGCTCCGGTGTTATAAAGATTAGCCCGATTCTCGCCTTGCACGGCACTATCACTTGCGATTCTTCGTTTTTGTGTGCTCGAAGATGCTCCGTCGAAATATAATTCCCAACGTCGATCGTCAAGGTCTTCTAGGTTCATTATTTGTTCATCCGGCGGATCGTCATCGAGAGGAGATTCGGCCGGCAAAGGGTGTGCTCGCGAGGAAGTCTGCTAAGACTTGTCCCTTTACTGGCACGCGAGGCACGAAAGTTATATCGAATTGCAATAATATCATCGACCATCCGGCAAGTCCGCCGGAAAGTGTTGGACGAGTCATCAAGTATTGCAATGGATTAAACTTCGAGATCAGGTTGACCTTATGAGAAAGCATGTAGCGCCCGAGCTTTTGAGCGGCGAAGATCGTGGCCAAACAATGCTTTTCAATTGCGGGATACCTTACTTCCGTCGGAAGTAAACGACGGCTTAAGTAGTAAAGAGCATTTTCTTTACCCTCATCATCGACTCAGGCTAACGAGGCTCCGAGAGAGTCATCTAAAGTCGCGGTGTAAAGTATCGACGGTCTACTCGAGACCGGGGTCGCTAAGACAGGAGGTGTCATTAAATATTGTTTAATGTCTTCGAAGGCCTTCCGGCATTTCTCTTCCCAAATAAATTTGGCGTCATTTTTAACTAGTGCCGAGAAGGGCCGACACCTACTCGACGTGCTTGAGATAAAGCGTCGAAGATATGCCAACTTCCTTGAAAAGATCGTAGTTGTTTTAAGGTTTTGGGAGGCGGCATTTCTAAGATGGCTTTAATCTTCTCCGGTCGATTTCAATTCCACGATGTCGGACAACGAATCCTAAGAATTTCCCGGAGGTGACGCCGAAGGCGCATTTTAAGGGATTCATCTTAAGGTTAAATTGTCTTAATCGTTCGAAAACAATTCTCAAATCATACAGGTGGTTTTCCTTTACTTTGCTTTTGATGACCACATCGTCTACATAGCATTCGACTTGATTGTGGATGAGATCATCAAAAATTCTTGTCATTGCTCTTTGGTAGGTTGCTCCTGCGTTCTTCAGTCCGAATGGCATCACTGTGTAGCAAAATACTCCGATCGGCGTTCGAATGTCGTAAGCTTTTCATCTTCTCGGAGCCATTTTTATCCGGTTATATCCCGAAGATCCATCCATGAACGAGAATATTTCATGTGTCGAAGCAATATCGATCATCGCTTCCGGAATCGGTAGAGGAATTCATCTTTTGGACATGCCTTGTTTAAATCTCTCGAAGTCCACACAAATTCCGATCCGACCATTCTTCTTTCGACTCGGCACCACATTAGGCTAACCAGTGTCGGGTATTGTTCTTCACGGACAAATTTAGCGTCTATTAGCTTTTTAACTTCGGCTATGACTTGTTGTTCGATTTCTAGACGCATTCTTCCGGGACCTCGTCCGACTGGAACGTAGTAGGATCCACTCCTAGCTTATGGACCGCAACCTCGGAGCTAATCCCGGCATTTCATCGTAGCTCCAAGCAAAACGAGTCTTTAAATTCCATTAATAACTTGATTATTTCTTCGGAGTCTTCTTTATTGAGTAAGGAGCTAACAAAGGTAGGTCTAGGCTCTTCGCTAGTACCTAAGTTAACTTCCGTTAACTCATCTATCGTGGATTTAATTTCTTCTTCGACTCGGTGGAGCGTCTCCAATTTGCAAATCTTCGGGTTCGTCCGTAGTTTCCATGCGGCTTTCATTGGACTTGCAAGTGACAACCAAGCAAAATTCGCATCGTCAATCGACCCTACCGTGCCGAATCCGAGTCCATACTTTGAATTGGGAGGACGGCCGGAGTTATTCCATAACTTTTCAAAATGTTGTGATTGGCCTCTTGTCCATTGTCGAGGTAAGAAACCACGTTGAATTAAATTTTGAACACGAGGGAGAGTACCACTCAAAAGGTAATCCCATTAATTTCGATGAAGTGACATCTTCGAATTGTACATTATTTTCGGCTTTGGAGGAAGAAGCACCACGGTAGAATTTGATCGGCTTTGCACCGTCACTACGTACCTTTTCGACCTCCATACCCTCGATCTTATTAGAATGGATCGGAGTTAGGGTCATAGTATGTACGTAGTGGTTAATCTTCTCGTACATTGATTTGTATTCTTCGTTCTTTTCATCTTCGAGGAGATCTTGTATTGCGGCTTCTTTCGACTTATTGTTGTCGCTTCTTGCTTGATTTCTTTTTCCTCTTCGTAACTATCTTCCCAATCAACATTGATGGTCGGTTTCTTCTCGTCCAATTGTCCTAGTGTCTCTACCACGGCCTCGTCCCCGGCCTCGACCTCGGATGCGAGTTGTGGAGAAACCTTCACCATCTCGCCGGAAGGGAGTGGTGAGTGATCGATGGACTAGAACTTCGTGTTCTTCGTTGTCTCGAACTTTCTTTGCTTCATTTGTTACGGTATCTCCGGAGAAGATTGTTTTCTTTGGCGGTGCATAATAAGTCGCGTCTTCATGGATTCCAATCTCATGTACGGAGAATGGTTGTAAGTCGCCTTTGATGCACTCGTTCCCCCCCATCGTAATACTTCGATGCACCGATGCGGAGATGATGGTACCATCCTCGTTTTCATGTATCCATGGTCGGCCCAAGTAGAGCGTTGAACGACGTTTCGAATCGATTATATGAAATTTTGCGGTTGTCTTTGCTAAGTCACCGGTTTTCATCGATAGCGTTATTGACCCGAGGGCTCTTTCTCCTTTCCGGTCGAATCCTCTTAATAACATTTTGTCGGCCTCGAGCTCACGAGCATCAATTTCCAAGTATGCTAGTGTTCGAAGACTCATTATATTGATTGATGCTCCCGGATCCACCAATACTCCGGAGAGCGTAAACTTCCCAATCGTAATCGAAATGTACAACGGTCGGTTGTGATCCGTCGTCCCAAGTAGTAGGTCATTGTCCGCGAAGGTAACACCTCGTCGTTCCTTTAACGAGCAAACCTCATCTAAGGAATCTCCGGCCATTCGAGCTAAGCAAATTCTCGGATCAAGTAAGGCCTCGATCGAGCTTCTCTCATCTCCTTTGATAAGATGAGAGCGTCGTAGATGCTCGCCTGGCTGCGTAGTTTCCTAAGATGAGCTAAGCACGTTGTAGTCCACTTTGTTTCCATGCGTCTCGGCTTCTTCTCGAACGGGTATGTCTTCCACTGGGTTGGTTCTTCTTGAACAACCACCGCTTTCCTTTGTCTTTTGGACCCATTCTCGGAGGTAGAACTTTTCCACTTCTTAGGTCGACTTCCGTAATTTCTTCGAATCTAGTGTCGAGTTTGCGGTGTTTCCTCCCGAATCGGAATGACCGGCTCTTCCGGATTATCTTCCAAATCCGAAGGCTCTAACTCTATCGTAACCGGAGCTCCTCGAAACTCACAGATAGAGCCGTTGCTCGTCGAGCTCTCGTAGCCTCCTTGATGGATGTCTTCTTCGTCATTTTGCTCGTCGAGATCGTGTATGATTTGAGAATTGTTGTTGGTATCGAAATCGACGCCCGGATTGTCGCTAGTTACGTAATCGTTAGAAACAGTCAAAACGTAGCCAACGCCATCACCCTTATCATTATATGATCCCACCGAAGTGAGCGAGATAATCATACAAAATCGGAGGTTCGAGGGATTTCTCCCCCGAATCGGAAACAACTATCCTAGGATAAGCAGCCCCTAGTCTAGCCTTAGGAGTCTCGGCCCCTCTTCTTCGTCAATTTTCTTCTTCTCTTCGATTGTCTCCTGTCGAGGTGGTTCATCTATCGCAAGTGATAGTACTCGGCTTAACAGGTCTCGAACTCGAATCGAAGCTCGCACCGAAGCGGTTCGGATGTTGTCTAAAATCTTCTTCGAAGACCTCGTCCGAGCGGTAGTCCATCCATCGTCGACTTGCATAGGGATCTATTGGAATGACGGGATCGGCTGAGATAACATCGACGGAACCTCCTTTCCGGGGTTCCTTCATGTACTCCTTCGGGATTGTTATATTTCCTTTCCGAAGGTTGTCATTGAGCCAACTTTTGAAGGTAATGTAGTCTTCTATCTTGTGCCCAAGCATCCGATGGTAGGGGCAAAAGTTGGGATCACCTTTCTTGTTGACTTCCTCCGGTCTTTTAGGCTCGGCAGTGGAAATCCGGAGTTTTCATTAGGCTCGCGGAACATCTTCGATACCGCTTCATTTTTGAACGGATATTCTCTCGCTCGAAGCTCCCTCAATGTACGTTGCGGACGGGACGGTTGTTCATACTCGCGGAGACGACCGATAGCTGGATCGGGATTGCCGGTAATTTTGTTGTGGTTGCTGCGGCCGTTACGTGTGGTATTTGCAGACGGTTGTTTGCCTTTGTCAATCGTTGCAACGATCCCGGATTTCTTTTCAAAAGTCTTCACCGGCTTCGCTCGTCCGTCTTGTCGGCGAAACTTAATTGCTTCGCCTCTTCTTGCAAGCTTCCGGCCTTACTTAACAACTTCTCAAAAGTCTTAATAGTGAACCCCTTGAGGAGAAGTGCTGCATCGGGCCGTGAATGCTTTTAAGCAAGATGCCGATCGCATGTTGTTCTTGCAGTTGTGGTTCACACTTCATGCTTAAATTTCTCCATCGAAGTATGTAATCCACTAGAGTTTCATTCGGCCTTTGTTTTTCTACCACTAAATCACCTATAGTGATGTGGTGTCGAGCTCCGCAAATCGCTTAATGAAGAGGCTCTCTAGCTGCGAGAATGTCTTCACGGAACCGTTGGGTAATTCCGCATACCGGTCGAAGGCGATTCCCGACAGCATCGCTAACGAACTCGTCGGAAGAGTAGCGCATCGCTCCCGCCGCATTGCAACAACCGGCACGAAAGTGTGCAACATGCTCGTCGGGGTTCCTGGTCCGTCGAAGGTCTTAAACGGAGGTGGTACGAAGCCTTTCGGGTATTGGACGGCGTCGAATTCTTCCGGGTAAGGTCTACCCGTCCGAATGGATGTCCCGCTCTTCGATTGTGCTAAGGCTTCTCGCACTCGCTGCTTCTACCAAGTTCTTGATATCCTTTTCGTGGATCATACTTTGTGTTGTGTCCTTTTCGACTGGTCATCCCCATCGACGGATGTAATCTCCTTTCCTCCGTCTACGATGTGAATGACCTCCGGGGTGTCTCTCTATGTGGTTGTACTTGACTGCGAAGAGTGGCCGGAGCTACGGCCATCTCTTCCATCCTCTTCGTCATTCGAGCGATCGTGTCGTCTTTTCCTCGAAGCCGTCTCTTCATCGGCTCCGGCTCCTCTCTTCTGCGGCTACGGGAGCACCTCGAGAAGCCGATGAAGCTCGTGTCTCAACCATGTTGATTTCGCATATTCGTTGTCCATGAATTCCGATGAGTCGATCTCATCTCCGAACTTTTCTTCTCTTTCTTTTGCCAACCGTCGGATGTCGGTTCTCAACTTTTCCATGGCATCTTCTAGCGAGCTTCGTGTATCTTTGTGGTTGTCATGCGATGGTTGCCGGGTCCTTTTTCACGAGTCCCCTTCATCGCAAGGTAGCACTTTCTTCGCATTCCGGCCTCCTGGCGAGACTTTCTTTCTCGGCCGCTCGTTTCAATCTCAACTCGCCCCGTAGTGGGACGCCACACCATCCTTCTAGCAGCAGAAGGTCTAGGACCAGATGGTCTGTTAGCCAAATGCTGGAAGGTGGTTGTCGGCATATTTTTAGGTTGTATTGTATTTTAAAAGGGGGTCGTCTAACAGAAGTTGTCGGCGAATTTAAATTTTAAATTTGATTTAAATATATATATAATTTAGAAAGTAGTATTTGACTTTGAAAATAATTTTAAATTTGAAAGTTTTAAGATATGAGATTAAACCGATCTCACATCCCAAATAGTTTATATAAATGAGCACCGCACCACAAACCGTGTATCTATCCCTAAGGATAGACACACCGCTCGAGGGTGGGGCTCGATCAAATAAACTAGAAGTTTTGTGACATCCGTTTGGTCCGCGAACCAATTTTATAAGCCGACAAATTCCCCGCTTAATATGAAAGTATTAAACGGGGTTTATATTACCTGGGTTCTTTAAAATTCCCTATAAGGGCAAGCCCCTATAGTTAATTACATCTTAAGTGACGGGAATCACCTAAGAAAACTCTCGATAATAACCAATAATTCGCTCTCAAGAATTTCAAAGTTTAAGGTTTTCAAAGATTGAATTTTGGAATTTCAATAAGGAATGGATCAAATTTGGAACATTTTTGTTTTATGAATCCGAAGGAAGAAAGGTAGAGGAAATCACTGATTCGAAGTGAACTTCGGTAATTTCCCGACTATCCTATTGTTTGGCTTGAATTTAGGAAAGTCCTAATGTTTATTTAGTATTTCAATCTTGCCAATTTTAATTAATTAGGGCTTATATTTGTATGATAAAATCAAACAAATAGCACTTAGAAGATGTGAGGGTTTATTGTCGTATCGGACGACTACCTCGAATCCTAAGACCGGTTAGGGCTTAATTTGCAATGCAAATGCCTAACGAAGAGTTGAGGATTTATGTTGCACTAGGCAAGCTACCTCGAAGTCCTATGGCTTTGTTGTTTAATTCTAAGAAGGTTTTCGTCGAAGTAGGTTCAAGTTTTGCCGACGACGATGGCCGTGTCGCCCACCATGCTCCAAGCTCCTTTGTTGTTGCAGAGGTTTAGTTTTAGAAATCATAAATCGTGAGATGAGAAAAGTGTTTTGGTTTAGAGAAGTCTTAATTTCCGAGTGTTTTGTATTTTGATTAAAACAAATCTTAAAGTTGATTATAACGACACCGGTTAAGATCCCACGTGCTCCATCCTTCCGCATCATTATTTTTATCGGATTCACTTAGTCCGGATGAATTCGCTAAACTCAACTAAATGAGTTCCACACTTTCATTTAGACCGTGGGAAATCCCGTTAGCAACACGTAGGTTACATCATCCGAGGTATTCCCGATCATCCAACAGAACGTTTTAATTTAGTTGCAATTGTAGTTTTGTGTTCGTTTGTGATTAAATTTTGAGTTGTTTTATATTTTGAAATGTTGTGGCGGTGAATTTTATCTTCGCAATGACTTTTAACTTAGTTTTGGTTTCGGCTTTAGGGACTATCCTAAAGGTGTGGGTTTTCATGCAACAGATTGTTTTATCATGCAAGAAAAGTAAAATGCATTTGCAATAAAGTAAATCGTAAGAAAGTAAATTGCAAGAAAGTAAATTGCAATAAAATAAAAGCGTACCCTGGAGGGTCTTCCCGTCATCCCAAGCTACACTTAAAACACAATTAGAATATTTAAGCAAGTTCCTAGGTAAAGCTAAGGGAAAGGTTATGGTTTTCTACCAAATTCCTAATCCTATAGCCTAGTCATCTCCTACGACGTCTAGTGTTCTTTGTGTTTTTGTTTGAGGACGATTTTCTTCATCAAAGAACAATTAAATCCAATTGTTTTTATAAATATCCTATCATATCGAGGAAGTGCTTAAGAAGAATCTTAAACATCTTTTCAATATTTTTAGGATTGTTTTAAGTCCAAATGAATTTAATCATATAAATGAATCAATCGTCCGAGGTTTTCAAGTTTTGTTAACTTGCATGCTGAATTAAGACATTTGAATATCTTATGAGTGAAGTAGCACTTCATTTAATGTTTCATTTAGGAGTTATAATAATCAAAGCTTTCAAGGGTAAATTAGTATTTAAATGATTTGATTTAAGTTAAAAAGTTTGTTTTATATTTAATTTGAATTTCTTTATATCTTAGGTGATGTTATATTTAATTCAACTTAGTTTAATTCGAGTTTTAATTTAATTTAATATAGTCCAATTTAATTTGATTTGATGTTTAATTAATTTGATTTTGATTTAATTTTTAATTTAATTTGATTTAATTTAATTTAATTGTTTAATTTAATTTAATTTAATTTAATTATTTAATTTTAATTTTTAATTTAATTTAATTTATAATTTTAATTCGAGATTTTAAAAGAGTTTAATGATTTAATTAAGTCTTTTAATATTTTAAATTTGAGTTATCATTTTAATTAAGAATTGAATATTAATGAGATAATTAATTTAGGGATTTTTAAATTAAAGAATAAATCTCTTCCTAATAATATCCCTAATTTTAATAATTCCAATTTTATTATTCTTCCAAATTTAATCTATTATTTAATTAAAGTTTAATTATTTTAAAATTTGTTTAATGAGTTTCTACCCTTTAATTATTTAAATTTCAATCATCCAAATCAGATTAAGATCAAATGTTTTACTTGTTGATTTTTTTATTAAACCTAAAGTTTTAATTAAGGGTTGAAAGTTTAATTACCATTTTACCCCTTAAGCTTAATAATTTCATAACTCCCTAAATTGAACCCAAATGAACTTGAAATTTTTATGTGACTTCACTCATATGTCAATAAAGACATGAGAGGAGAAAATGTGATTTTTCTGTATTTAATTTATTTATATAATTATTTTTGGTGGAAAATAGAGATTTTCAAGGAAAATTTGATAACATGACCAAAGGAAAGTTTCTGTCCTTAAGAAAATTAGGGGACATTTCTAATGACCAGAGAAGCACTTGGACCAATTTTGGTGATTTTTTGAATTATATTATTTTTATTATAATTATTTTGAGTTTTGGAGTGTTAATTAATTTAAAAATAAAATAAATGTTGAAAAATGGATTTTATATTTTTCAAAAATCTCTCTGATATCAAGGAAACCAGAGAAACAAATTTTGCAATTTTCTGATTTTTCTATGATTTATTATAATTATTTTAGTGAAAATGCTAGAAAATACATTTTTTTTTTAAATTTTAAAATTACCCTAGGGCTTTAAAATTCAATATCTCGACTAAATAGACCTAGGAAAAATGTGGGATTTGTTCCTAAGTGATTAAAATTCAAAATGTGACATTTTGGTGAATTTTATTATTTTTGTGATTTTTATTATTTTTTAATTATTAAAAATATTAAAATATTATTAAAAATCAACTTTTTTAGAAAATTGAAATTTTAATTTTCTTAGGTTCCCCTGATATCAGAGAGGCTCCAAAACTAATTTGGTGAATTTTTGAAAGATATTTTAGAAGTTATGAATTTTTAAAGTTTAAAATGGCTAAATGGCTTATTCAACCCAATTAGTAGGGTTAACCAAGTCCAATTGACCTCAAATTTTTATGGTGGGTTCCTCTGATCCTAAAGGTCAGTGGAGAATTGATTTCAAGTCAATTTGATGTCTGGTTAATTCTAATTAATTAAAGACCTATTTTGGGTGTTTAAGCCAATTAGTGGTTGTTTTTAAATGAACTAAGTCAAAACCTATTTTTCCTAGGGTTCTCTGGTCATAAGGAACATCACCAAATTTTCCTAGAATTTATTTTACAACATGCTATTTACTGGAATTAAAATACTCAAAACAGTCGACTCGAACTTGAAAAATCAGGAACTCTTCATAGGGATGGCCTCCGACTTTGGAAAATTCAGTGAATGTTCCCAAATTCGGAGGCTTCAAAAGCCCTATGGTCTCATGCCATGGTGAATTGTATGCATGCATGGAGAATTAAAACAATGCAGAGAGTAAATAAATTATAAAAAATAAAATATTTGATGAAATTAAGTGATTTCTTTTCCACATTATTCTCCTCTCTTCACCGAGCAAGAGGGTATTTTTATTTTATTTTTCTGATTTTTCTACACAGAGATATGAATTTTCAAGTTTAGTGGAATTAAATAAATTAGAAAATCCCTAATTTTCTACTTATCCGAGTCGGCGCCGCCGCATCCTCGGCAGCTCCGAAAGGCCACGCAGCGCATTCCTATTCGACGCCGCCACCTGAGTCGGCAGCTCGGCCCCGCGGTTCTCGTACCGTCTCCCGGTCCGACGCGATCCCGGCCGTCCGTGCGCGCGTGTATCGAATGGACGGCATCCGTTCATCGTCCCCAAGTGTTCTCACCCGAGAGCCGTCCACACTAAATCCCTAAGATCTCACTCGATTCTCAATGGATTTTTACGTTCTTATACTCTATGGATTCGTCTTCGAAGAGACGAACACATCTATACGATTAACATGCATTGAAATTAAAGCATTTGAAATGGAGAATCTCCCGTAAGCTCCGGGATGAAGAGTTAGCTCATACCTTGGCTCGCAGAAGTGCGGCTCAATCCGAGAGCCGTCGCACCTTCGATCGGGTCCCAGCAAGCTCCCGCATGAAGTCTCCTCGGTCCTGGGAATCGTCTCGGATATGATTTCGACCAAGCCCGATCACAAAGCTCGAGGCCGCGAGCAACCGGGTGGCCCGGAGATGGGGCTTTTGATGGCGGACACCTTCCCTCGTCCGGCAGAAGGCGGTAGAGCCAATCAATTCGGGAATCGGCTCACCGCGGAGAAGTGTCCCGGTTTTCGTGGAATTTCAACTCGAAATCGAGCTTGCTGCAGGAGAAATGGCGCGGGAATTTCACTCGGGGATCAAGTGCTCTAAGGGTAGAGGAGGGTCCGGAACAATCTTGGCAGTAGCTTTGGCAAGGTTTCTGCTTCTCTCTTTCTCATGGCCGAGAGGGGCGGAGTTTAAACAGAGTCAGGCTGGGCCTCCTGTGGGGAGTTGAGGCTCGGGATCACCGGCTTCCGTGAGGAGAAGAACAGCCATGGTGACCACTAGGCAAGGGGCAGCTCAACGAAGTGAGAATTTCAATGTCGGCTCACATGTGAGCTCTCGGCCATGGTGTTTTCCGGCGGCCCGGTGGCCGGCCAGCTAGCATGGTCACCCTCAAGGTCAGTGGTCGTATTTGAGGTTTAGTGCAATCAATCGGCCATGGACATGTGTAAAGGCTTCGATCCAAAGTAGAATGGTGCATGGCTAGTTTTGAGTCTAAATGGGTCAATCCACCCATTCTGGGCTTGGTGCACCCTTCAAGGTGGCTTTGGATGCCGTGGGGGATCAAAGGGATCAGCTGGCTTGGCATGGAGAAGTCTCCATCCAAATATATTCGGATTAAATTTAAGTTTAGGTGAAACATGATTAAGGCTAATGAGCTTTAGGGATTAAGGAAAGCCCCCCTCTTCTTACCCAATATGGCATGGTGGAGTGTCCAAAGCTCTCATGGCTCACATGTGGCTCATGCATGGCTTCATGGCTCACCTTTGGCTCGGCAAAAAGTTCGTCAATTTCATAAAAAAGGATTTTAAGGATTTTGGATAATTTGGTGGAAATTTGGATGAAGCTTCATTTAGAAATATTTGATCATTGGTTTAGGACTTAGTGGATGATTTTAATTGAAAGTATGATGAGGGGAAATGTCATATGGGCTTTGGAAGAATTTTTTTGGGGTTTTGGATTCGTGGAAGTGGCTTTTAAAATGGTTTAAGGAATGGGCCCTTAAGTTTAAAAATGAATTTATGGATGGGAATTTTGTAAAGAGGTTGGGCCAAATAATTGTCGGGTTTAGCTCATGGATGTGTCATGAGTGATTTGAAACAAATTGGGGTGATTTGGATTTGAATCGGGTTGAATTTGGGTTAGGTTCAGCTTAGGTCAAAAATGGGCCTTTTAACCTCGGGTCGAGTTCGAGTGGACTTGGGTCTAAATTTTGGGCAAATCATGTTAGGGTTTTGTTTGTGGGAATGTTAAGGAGGATTTAGAAAAGGTTTGGGGTTAATTGGAGTCGAATTGGGTGAGTTCGAGCTAGGTTCTGGGTCATGGGTCCAAATCGGGCTTTAAGGCCAAAAGTGAGATCGGATCCAAATGTCAATCAAATTGACTCGGATTTGGTCTAGATTGGTATCGGGAATGTCGAATCGAAGTTTAGAATTGAATTGACCAGAATTCGGGTCAATCGATAGCTTGGTTTAACATCGGGTTCACTTCGGGTTAAAATGGTCAATTCGTGGGTTTTGACAAAAGTAGGGTAAATTGACAAAATTGGCCCATGGTGTAGTTGGACAAAATGAAATTGGGAATATTTAGGATTTTCTGGAATTTTCTGGGAATTTTCTGAATTTTTGGATTTTTAGGCCAAGAAGGGTATTTTCGGGTATTTCGAGGGTATCGGGAGGTATTTTTGGAATCTTTGGTATTTTTGGGTATGGATGATCAATTTGAGTGATGTGGAGATGTTTGGGATTGATTTTGGAAAATTTTGGGTAATTTGGAAATTTTGCAAAAATTCGGTAATTTCAGGCGGTTTTCAGTGGCTTAAGAGTGCAGTAGGTCCTCGGGGTCAAAAATCGAAAATTGGGAAATTGAAGATCGGGTGAATCTAGGTGGAAAGAAATCATTTTGGTTGAGCCATGAAGCCATTTCAAGCCCATATGAGCCATGAAAGGACTCATTTCGAGGCATTCACTATGTTGTTCCTAACCCTCTTACCAAGCGGCTTGTGGGTTAAGGACCATCCATGTGAATCACCTACATGAGTCAGAGGTTAAGTTGGGTATGGGTGTGGTTTTAGGAAGTGTGTGGAAATGTAGTGTGTAAGTGTAGTGTAAGTCACCCCTTCACTGCACTGTGCCACCTGCAGGCAGCTCCTAAGGCCAAAGAGTCCCATATGAACTCATCCTTTAAACTTCCACATTCGATTTCAACCCTCTAGGTGATTAGTGGGTCTATAGCCAAGTTTCGTGGAGTTTGGCAGGAGTTTGAAGTGGTTTGAATTTCTAAAAGGCGGGTCCCAATTCTAGTCCTCTAAGATAGTCAAAGGAAAAGCCTAAGGCTAGATCCTAAGCACTAAAAAGAAGAAGGGAAGACCTCATCAAAAATGAGGTCAACAAATGGACCCCCAATAAGTGTGGTGAGCTGACGGAGCACACCGCGCGTATTGGTGTTGACCGAAGCGATCAACAAAACCAACACAGATGTCCAAGTGACAAACTTGGGACAGAGCAAAAGAATTTCCGCTGGGGAGTGTCAAGCATATCTCTGAAACTGGAGATTCCTGAACTCTCGCTGGGGAAAGGAAAAGGAGGTGAATCCCAAATCACATGATCTGGGGGAAATTTCGATTTAGATTTTATTTTGTTTTAGTTTAAGTTTTGATGTGTGAGTTTAAATTTTAGTTTGGAGTTTCAATTTAGATTGAAGTTTGTCAAAATTAATTCAAGGATTCGATTTGAAAATGAAAATTGAATTTCGAGGTTTTAGATGTAACATCTTTAACCTCGAAAGAAAATTGAATTGATTAGATTGAATCGTTGCAATGAGAAGAGATCTCGCAGCAAAGTGGTGTTGGATATAAAATCCTTAACCTCAAGAGTTTGATTTTGATGTATTTCATTGCGATAGGGAAATGATCCTAAAGCAATGCAGCCTCTGATGTAAAATCCTTAACCCCGAGAATTCGATTTGATGTATTTCAAGACAATAACAGGAAAGAATCCTAAAGCAAAGGCACTGGATGTAAAATCCTTGACCCAAAAGTTTGAATTTGATGTATTTCAAAGGCAATAGGGAAAGAATCCTAAAGGAGGCAGCTTTGATGTAAAATCCTCGACCCAAAAGTTTGAATTTTGATGTATTTCAAAGGCAATAGTGGAAAGAATCCTAAAGCGAACAGGTACTTGGATGTAAAATCCTCGACCCAAAAGAGTTGAATTTGATGTATTTCAAAGGTAACAGGAAAAGAATCCTAAAAGGTAGATCTTGGATGTAAAATCCTCGACCCAAAAGTTTGAATTTGATGTACTTCAAGGCAATAGGAGAAAGAATCCTAGCAAAGGCAGCTCTGGATGTAAAATCCTCGACCCAAAAGTTTCGAATTTGATGTATCTTCAAAGTGCAATAGGAAAGAATCCTAAAGCAGTAGCAGTCTTGGATGTAAAATCCTCACCCAAAAGAGTTTGATTTTGATGTATTTCAAAGGCAATAGGAAAGAATCCTAAAGCAGGCAGTACTGGATGTAAAATCCTCGACCCAAAAGTTTGAATTTGATGTATTTCAGTGCAATAGGGAAAGAATCCTAAGCAAGGCATGCTTGGATGTAAAATCCTCGACCCAAAAGTTTGAATTTCGATGTATTTCAAAGGCAATAGGAAAAGAATCCTAAAGCAAGCGTAGCCTTGGATGTAAAATCCTCGACCTAAAAGTTTGAATTTGATGTATTTCAAGGCAATAGGGAAAGAATCCTAAAGCAAAGGTAGGCTGATGTAAAATCCTCGACCCAAAAGTTCGAATTTGATTTGATTGATATTTGATTCGAGATCCTGGAAGAAATTGAATTTGAATTTGATTGAGACTCAAGCCCGGAAAGATCGAATTCGGAAATTTGGAAATTTGGAAGGATGAGTTTGAACTCGATCGAAATTTGATTTAAGATTTGATTCGAAGTTTGGAAGATCAAGTTCGAAATTCGATCAAGATCGGGTTCGAAATTCGATCGAGGATTCGATTCGAAATTTGTAAAGATGAAATTTGATTCGAAGTTCGGAAGGATGGAATTTGAGATTTGTGTTGATTTCGTTTATCTTTTAATGATTTATTTTATTTTATCGTTTATTTAACGTTCATGTGAATTCGGTATTTGTCATTTTTTAGATTTTTTTTTTAGAAAGTTTTCTTTTATTCTCTTTTTTTTGTTTTATTTCTTTCTCGTTCTTTGTTCGAAGTTCATTTAACTTTAATGGCGTTTCCCAATCAATTTGCACAAAAGAGGTGAAGGCCAAAAACGTGACATGGTCACTTTCATTCCAATCATGTTGAAAATACGTCGTACAACTCGATCCGGAATATATTTCATACAATCCATGTGTACTCAAAACGGATCGTGTATGATCTTTGTTGATCCATCAAAAGAATCATCTCGTCAAAAATCCATGTCCGAATAGTGAGGTACATGGTCAATAACATCACCTTCCAAGCCATCCTCGGCAAGGATGCCGGCCGGATGTACGTTGGAGGTGTGATATTTCCCATGTAACTCACAACTCGTAAGGCCGAGGTTCTCTAGCTCCGGTCCGTCGGAAATGGTAAGGTATTTTGTCGTCGTCCATCCTCCCGAAAGTAACCGAGATTCGCTCCACTCGGCACTCCCGGTATGCAATGCTTTGCGATATCCGCTCCGTTACCTCGCAGTATCATGACGGAACCCACCGGTAAAGGTATCTTTACTCGGCCCCTCGAACTCACCCGGCCTCGCTATCCGGAGGTCGATCCGAACATGATGTTACACTCATTCAAGAAAGAGACCGTGCAGTAAGGTCCGACGAAGTCGTGGTGATCAATATGTGGGGGTATGCAACACTCTCGTTTCGTAGATGTTGATAATGCAACTATTGGGTATGCAATCGTCGGCAGCATCTCTCCATGTTATCAATCTTTTTACCATTCTCTCGATAACTAATGGCATCTGATCCACTCGCCCATGACTGGAGTATCCCCTGTGGGTTTCCCTTCGTCTTCAAGAAAGTTGTAGCAAGCATCCGCATTGTATTGTGATTCTTCCTTTCCCGGCATCCATCTCCGGGGTTCCGAGTATGTGTTTTCCTCTCAGCGGCCTCGCTTCCGGCCCATTCTTTTCGCATCCCGGATACAATCCACGATTTGCCGTTGTTCATACTCCGAGAATACGCTCTGCAGTGTAGCTCGAGGCCTTCTAGTATGTTGATTCTTCTTCCTTTAATTCTCTCGAAGTATTCGAAAGTTTTCTTTCAACATTCTCGCATTCTCTCCACTCGTATTCCGAATGATCCGCAGATGGCGAGGCCTCGTGACATATTGTGGGATATATGGTTCAATCCCTTCACGTTCCCCTCGCATACCTCGGCTCCTCGTGGATGATGCCTCGTCGGACATCCCCCGGGTTGCTTCGCAACAAGGTCATGCATTACCGGTGGTTCTATCCGGTGGCGTGGTAGCCTTCTCTTTCTTCCGATCTTCCTGAGATTTCCCGGTTCTTCTCCGTCATCCTAGAGCCGGCCTCCTTCTTCGTGTTCCCGGTGAACCGGTGTCCTCGAAGTGTATGTGCCGGCATCAGCAACTGTCTCATCGCGCCTGGTCCGCAACTAGTTTTGTTAACATCTTACTTGATACGGCGATTCTTATTTCTTCGTTGCGCTGGCCGCGAGAGTAGCTCTCCGCACTTCGAATCTCGCGCGGCTGCGGCGCCGACAAGCTCCGCTCTCTCCGCCGTAGTGATTACGGACTTCATTTTCTTGTCTTCTTCAATATTTGCCTTTCTTCTTGTTGTCGGATTGCGTGCTCAGCCACCCACTTTCATCACCGTCCGTCCGGCAGCTCTTCTCGTTAACTCGGGACCCAGCCACTTTCCTCGTACCGTAGGCCCGCCGGTGCGAAATCCGAGTCAATCTCGATTATCGCTCCATCTTTCACCCTCTTTTCATCGAGTGCAAGGCTTACGCCATTCTTAAAGTTCAAGACCAACCGCCCGTTCGACATTTCCCGCGAAAAGACAAGGAAAAGGATCGTGGTCAGTATTAAGAACAAGAACATTAAGAAAATGTTTATTAAAGATACATTTTTTATTATTCTTATATTTTAAAATTTAACAGAATGAAGTAGATAAGATCAGTGGAAGAGATTTTGATTTGGAAAAGGAAAACAAGGAAAACTTTATTATCATGATTTTATTTATCTTAAGCACATTTTATTATTTTTGCGTTCGACTCCAATCATAAGTAATTACTTCGCCCGTGTTTCTTAGTGGATGAAGAATTCATTCCTTCGAAACATCGTGTAGCGTAATACTTTTCAAGTATCGTCCGTCGATCGGAAGCATATGTCGTTCTCCCCGGCAATTCACTAGCCGGGTAGGAACCTCCCGAGTATACTCGCTTCAACCACAAACGGTCCTTCCCAAGTGGGTTCAAATTTTCCTCCTATCTCGCGTGTGCAAGAAAAGGTCTCTCGAGAACGAGAACTAAGTCACCAACTTTCAAGGTTCTCGGGCGGACCCGCCTTGTCATGGGCTCGAACCATCTTAGCTCGGCATAGTTCTAAATTCCGTTGCGCCGCAAGTCTTTTCCCTTCCAAGCTTTCTAATTCTTCGAGTCGTAATCCGGCGTTTTCTTCGTCGCGATCTTGTTTGCAGACTCGCACTTCGAGTGAAGGAAGCCGAACCTCTAAAGGTAACACCGCTCGGACCCATACACTTCGCAGCGTAAGGTGTAGCTCGAGCAGGAGTTCGAAGGTTGTCCGCAGGTCCATAAGGCTTCTAACAATTTCTCGTGCCAATTTCTCTTATTATCGTCCAAGTTTTTCTTTAAGATTCGAACGAGAGTTTTATTAAAAGCCTCACCGAGACCGTTTGCTCTCGGGTAGTAAATTGTCGAGTATCGCCGCCGATTCCGTGTCTCCCGACAAAATTGTTGATTTGTGTGCTTCGAATGCCGACCCATTATCCGAGATGATCCCGCGCGGCACTCCGAAACTAGTAGACAACTCGGTTCTCGAAAACCGTAGCACGTGGTGTGCTTTCACTTCTCTAAGTGGAACCGCTTCCGCCCACTCGGAAAAGTAATCCGTAGCCGCAAGAACGAAGCGATGTCCTTTCGATGATGGTGGTTCTATCGGACCCACTATATCCGTGCCCCAACATTCAAATGGCCATGACGCAATTGTCTGGTGTAGCACATTCTGGGAGGTCGGTGTAGAACCACCCGCGCACTCGCATCGATGACGCCTCTCGCGATTTTCATGCAACGGTCATCATCGAGGGCCAGTAGTACACCTAGTCTTTTAATTTTCATTTTCATCTTTGGACCCGACCGGTGAGCGCCACAGAGTCCCGAATGCACCTCTTTAACAATTTCACGGCCTCGTGACCCGCTCAGCACCTTACCCACATTCGATCAAAAGACCTTCCGTATAATGTGTTGATTATTAATGCGTAGGACGAGTTCTTTTTCGATCCGATGGCCAGCCGACCCATCATCCGGTAGTTTTCCGTTTGCGGTGTAGTTCATCAATGGCCGTCGCCAATCTTCTCGTGTTTTCCGTCACCGCCGCAACCGATTCTTTTTCTTCCGATTTGTGTATCGTGTCCATGTCAAGCCGTGATAGACCCGACGTTCGTGAACCGACACTTCCACCGATTCATCTTGCAAACAGCAAATTCTTTTGCGAGACGGGCTAAAGCATCCGCTAGAGCATTTTCTTTTCGGAATTTTGTAGATTGTCACATTCGGAATCTGCTCCAACAAGTATGCACGCATACTCGGAAGTATTGTTCGAGTCTTGGTTTAAAAATTCCGTATTGTCCGACGATCCGCCGAATGATTAACCGTGAATCCCCGTAGATGTTGATGTCTCGTTATCCCCATTTGAATAGTTAATTCCAATCCCGTTATGAGGGCTTCGTATTCTCGCTTCGTTGTTTGTTCACGGTTCGTCAAGTGGTAGGAGTATCTTAACATCCCCCGCTCCGTGTTAGGTAAAGATTAGCCCGATTCCCGCCTTACCGGCATTATCACTTGCGATTCTTCGTCTTTGTGTGCCGAAGATGCTCCGTCGAAATATAATTCCCAACGTCGATCATTAAGGTCTTCTAGGTTCATTATTTGTTCATCCGGCAAATCATCATCGAGAGGAGATTCTGCCAGCAGAAGGGTGTGCCGCGAGGAAGTCCGCTAAGACTTGTCCCTTTACGGCACGCTAGGCACGAAAGTTATATCGAATTGCAATAATATCATCGACCATCCGGCAAGTCCGCTCGGAAAGTGTTGGACGAGTCATCAAGTATTGCAATGGATTAAACTTCGAAATCAAGTCGACTTTATGAGAAAGCATGTAGTGCCCGAGCTTTCGAGCGGCGAAGATCGTGGCCAAACAATGCTTTTCAATTGCGGGATACCTTACTTCCGTCGGAAGTAAACGACGGCTTAAGTAGTAAAGAGCATTTTCTTTACCCTCATCATCGACCCCAGGCTAACAGGCTCCGAGAGAGTCATCTAAAGCCGCGGTGTAAAGTATCGCCGGTCTACTCCGAGACTCGGGTCGCTAAGACAGTGAGGTGTCATTAAATATTGTTTAATGTCTTCGAAGGCCTTCCGGCATTTTTCTTCCCAAATAAATCCGGCGTCCTTTTTAACTAGTGCCGAGAAAGGCCGACACCTACTCGATGAGTTCGAGATAAAGCGTAGAAGATATGCCGCCTTCCCTTGAAAAGATCGTAGTTGTTTTAAGGTTTTGGGAGGCGCATTTCTAAGATAGCCTTTAATCTTCTCCGATCGATTTCAATTCCACGATGTCAGACAACGAATCCTAAGAATTTCCCGGAGGTGACGCCGAAGGCGCATTTTAAGGGATTCATCTTAAGGTTAAATTGTCTTTAATCGTTCGAAAACAATTCTCAAATCATACAGGTGGTTTTCCTTTACTTTGCTTTGATGACCACATCGTCCACGTAGTATTCGACTCGATCGTGGATGAGATCATCAAAAATTCTTGTCATTGCTCTTTGATAGGTTGCTCCCGCGTTCTTCAGTCCGAATGGCATCACTCGTGTAAGCAAAATACTCCGATCGGCGTTCCGAATGCCGTAAGCTTTTCATCTTCTCGGAGCCATTTTTATCCGGTCGTATCCTCGAAGATCCATCCATGAACGAGAATATTTCATGTGTCGAAGCAATATCGATCATCGTCCTGGAATCGGTAGAGGGAATTCATCTTTTGGACATGCCTCGTTTAAATCTCTCGAAGTCCACACAAATTCCGATCCGACCATTCTTCTTTCGGATCGGCACCACATTGGCTAACCAGGTCGGGTAATGTTCTTCACGGACAAATTTAGCGTCTATTAGCTTTTTAACTTCGGCTATGACTTGTTGTTCGATTTCTAGACGCATTCTTCTCGGGACCTCGTCCGACCGGAATGTAGCAGATCCACTCCTAGCTTATGGATCGCAACCTCCGGAGCTAATCCCGGCATTTCATCGTAGCTCCAAGCAAAATAAGTCTTTAAATTCCATTAATAACTCGATTATTTCTTCGGAGTCTTCTTTATCGAGTAAGGAGTTAACAAAGGTAGGTCTAGGCTCTTCGCTAGCACCTAAGTTAACTTCCGTTAACTCATCTATCGAGATTCGATCTCTTCTTCGACTTCCGTGGAGCGTCTCCAATTTGTAAATCTTCGAGTTCGTCCATAGTTTCCATGCAGCTTTCATCTGGACTTGCAAGTGACAACCAAGCAAAATTCGAGATCGTCAACCGACCCTACCGTGCCGAATCCGAGTCCATACTTTGAATCGGGAGGACGACCGGAGTTATTCCATAACTTTTCAAAATGTTGTGATTGGTCTTTTGTCCATTGTCGAGGTAAGAAACCACGTTGAATTAAATTTTCGAACACAGGGAGAGTACTACTCAAAAGGTAATTCCATTAATTCCGATGAAGTGACATCTTCGAATTGTACATTATTTTCAGCTTTGGAGGAAGAAGCACCGCGTAGAATTCGATCGGCTTTGCACCGTCGTTACGTACTTCTTGATCACCATACCCTCGATCTTATTAGAATCGGATCGGGGTTATGGTCATAGGATGTACATAGTGGTTAATCTTCTCATACATTGATTTGTATTCTTCGTTCTTTTCATCTTCGAGGGAGATCTTGTATTGCGGCTTCTTTCGACTTATTGTTGCCGCTTCTTGCTCGATTTCTTTTTCTTCTTCGTAACTATCATTCCCAATCAACATTGATGGCTGGTTTCTTCCGTCCAATCGTCCTAACGTCTCTACCACGCGCCTCGTCCCCGCCTCGACCTCGGATGCGAGTTGTGGAGAAACCTTCACCATCTCGCCGGAAGGGAGTGGTGAGTGACTCGTTGGACTAGAACTTCAGTGTTCTTCGTTGTCCCGAACTTTCTTTGCTTCATTTGTTACGGTATCTCCGGAGAAGATCGTTTTCTTTGCGGTGCATAATAAGCCGCATCTTCATGGATTCCAATCTCATGTACGGAGAATGGTTGTAAGTCGCCTTTGATGCACCGTTCCCCTCCATCGTAATATTTGATGCACCGATGCAGAGATGATGGTACCATCCCGTTTTCATGTATCCATGGTCGGCCCAAGAGAGCGTCGAACGATGTTTCGAATCGATTATATGAAATTTTGCGGTTGTCTTTGCTAAATCACCGGTCTTCATCAAGCAGCGTTATCGACCCGAGGGCTCTTTCTCCTTTCTCGGTCGAATCCTCTTAATAACATTTTGTCGGCCTCGAGCTCACGAGCATCAATTTCCAAGTATGCTAGTGTTCGAAGACTCATTATATTGATCGATGCTCCCGGATCCACCAATACTCCGGAGAGCGTAAACTTCCCAATCAGAATCGAAATGTACAACGGCTCTGGTCAGTGATCCGTCCCAAGTAGTAGGTCATTGTCCGTGAAGGTAACACCGTCGTTCCTTTAACGAGCAAACCTCATCTAAGGAATCTCCGGCCATTCGAGCTAAGCTAAATTTCCGGATCAAGCAAGGCCTCGATCGCAGCTTCTCTCATCTCCTTTCGATAAGATGAGAGCATCGTAGATGCTCGCCTGGGCCGTAGTTTCCTAAGATGGGCTAGCACGTTGTAGTCCACTTTGTTCTCCATGCGTCTCGGCTTCTTCTCGAATGGGTATTTCTTCCGCCGGGGTTGGTTCTTCTTGAACAACCACCCGCTTTCCTTCGTCTTTCGGACCCATTCTCGGAGGTGAACTTTTCCACTTCTTAGGTCGACTTCGTAATTTCTTCCGAATCTAGTGTCGAGTTCGTCGGTGTTTCCTCCGAATCGGAATGACTCGGCTCTTCTAGATTATCTTCAAAATCTGAAGGCTCTAACTCTATCAGAATCGGAGCTCCTCGAAACTCACAGATAGATCCGTTGCTTGTCGAACTCTCGTAGCCTCCTCGATGGATGTCTTCTTCGTCATTTTGATCGTCGAGATCTCGTATGATTCGAGAATCGTTGTCGGTATCGAAATCGACGCCCGGATTGTCGCTAGTTACGTAATCGTTAGAAACGAATGCCAAAACGTAGCCAACGCCATCACCCTTATCATTATATGATCCCACCGAAGTGAGCAGATAATCATACAAAATCAGAGGTTCGAGGGATTTCTCCCCCGAATCGAAACAACTATCCTAGATAAGCAGCCCCTAGTCTAGCCTTAGGAATCTCGGTCCCCTCTTCTTCGTCAATTTTCTTCTTCTCTTCGATTGTCTCCCGTCGAGGTGGTTCTTCTATCGCAAGTGATAGTACCGGCTTAACAGTCTCGAACTCGAATCGAAGCTCGCACCGAAGCGGTTCGGATGTCGTCTAAAATCTTCTTCGAAGACCTCGTCTGTGCGGTAGTCCATCCATCGTCGCTCGTATAGGATCTATCGGAATGACGGATCGGGCTGAGATAACATCGACGCGAACCTCCTTTCCGGGGTTCCTTCATGTACTCCTTCGGGATTGTTATATTTCCTTTCCGAAGGTTGTCGTCGAGCCAACTTTTAAAGGTAATACAATCTTCTATCTTGTGCCCAAGCATCCGATGGTAGGGGCAAAAGTCGGGATCACCTTTCTTGTTGACTTCCTCTCGGTCTTTTAGGATCCGGCACTCGGAAATCCGGAGTTTTCATTAAGCTACGGAACATCTTCGTACCGCTTCATTTTTGAACGGATATTCTCTCGCTCGAAGCTCCCTCAATATACGCTGCGACGGGACGGTTGTTCATACCGCGGAGACGACCGATAGACTGGATCGGGGCTTGCCGGTAATCTCGTTGTGGTTGCCGCGCGCTGTCTCGTGGTATTTCAGCATCGGCTGTTTGCCTTTATCAACCGCTGCAACGACCCCGCATTTCTTTTCGAAAGTCTTCACCGGCTTCTGCTTGTCCGTCTTGTCGGCAAAACTTAATTGCTTCGCCTCTTCTTGCAAGCTTCCGGCCTTGCTTAACAACTTCTCAAAAGTCTTAATAGTGAATCCCTCGAGGAGAAGTGCTATCGGGCCGTGAATGCTTTTAAGCAAGATGCCAACCGCATGTTGTTCTCGCAGCTTGTGGTTCACACTTCATGCTTAAATTTCTCCATCGAAGTATGTAATCCACTAGAGTTTCATTCGGCCTTTGTTTCTCTACCACTAAATCACCTATAGTGATGTGGTAGCCGAGCTCCGCAAATCGCTTAATGAAGAGGCTCTCTAGCTCGAGAATGTCTTCACGTAACCGTCGGGTAATCCCCGCATACTCGCCGAAGGCGATTCCTCGATGGATCGCTGACGAACCGTCGAAGAGTAACGCATCGCTCCCGCCAGCATTGCAACAACTCAGCACGAAAGTGTGCAACATGCCGTCTGGGGTTCCTGCTCGTCGAAGGTCTTAAACAGAGGTGGTACGAAGCCTTTCGGGTATCGGATACCGTCGACCTCTTCCGGGCAAGGTCTACCCGTCCGAATAGATGTCCCGTTCTTCGATCGTGCTAAGGCTTCTCGCACTCGCTCGCTCTACCAAGTTCTTGATATCCTTTTCGTGGATCATACTTTGTGTTGTATCCTTTTTCGACCGGTCATCCCCATCGACGGATGTAATCTCCTTTCCTCCGTCTACGATGTGAATGACTTCCGGGGTGTCTCTCTATGTGGTCGTACTTCGACTCGGAGAGTGGCCGAGCTACGGCCATCTCTTCCATCCTCTTCGCCATTCGAGCGATCGTGTCGTCCTTTTCCCGAAGCCGTCTCTTCACTCGCCCGGCTCCTCTCTTCGCAGCCCGCAGGAGCACCTCGAGAAGTCGATGAAGCTCGTGTCTCAACCATGTCGATTTCTGCATATTCATTGTCCATGAATTCCGATGAGTCGATCTCATCTCCGAACTTTTCTTCTCTTTCTTTGCCAACCGTCTGGATGTCCGTTCTCAACTTTTCCATGGCATCTTCTAGCCGAGCTTTCGTGTGTCTTCGTGGTTGTCATGCGATGGTTGCCGGTCCCCCTTTCACGAGTCCCCTTCATCGCAAGAAGCACTTTCTTCGCATTCCAGCCTCCCGGCGAGACTTTCTTCTCGGCCGTCGTTTCAATCTCAATCGCCTCGTAGTGGGACGCCACACCATCCTTCTGAAGAAGAAGGTCTAGTGACCGGATGGTCTCGTCGCCAAATGCCGGAAGGTGGTATCCTCCCTAATCCGTAATCCCGATACTACGACAGCGGGCTAGCCTTCATTCTCTTGCTCGGCTTTTCTATCATGATGGCGGGCTCTACTTCGGGGCCCAAGACGGGATTCGACCGACACCCGCCCTATCCTTCGTAGAATTTCCGACACGGGGCGCTTTTCCTTCTTTGCTAGCTTTTCTACCAAAGTTTGCGAACGAGCAAACGGCGTAGTTCTAGTTCTTTTTCGCGGCTATCGTTGTAGTATGCGGGCCGAGGTAATGTGGCAGCAATCTTGCGAACATTCTCCTCATCCTCTCGCGGCGAGAGGGGATGGAACCTCGCTTCCTCCCAAAAGTGGTATGTAGTCAGCAAATGGTGTATATTCGGCAGAGGTGTATATTCGGGCAACTCTGGAATTTCCTCCAGAAAGCAATCTCAAGCAGCCTCCGGCTTCTCCGGCGATCCTTCTATTTCTATTTCTTCTTCGGTCTCGTCGCCGACGGAATCTTCGAACCGGACCCGATTTCGAAGACAAGGTCTTACAGAAGATCCGTACCCTCCACTTAGCAATAGTGCTTACCATAGTTCCGGATTTCTTTCCCTTCGATTCGCGTAGGTCGGGTAGGTGCGAAACAACTAGACCAGCTGGGGTAGAGAACGAATTCCTCCCGCGGACAAGCAAGATTCTCCTAGTCGGACCCTTTGCAGGGAGGAAACTCTCGGGTCGACCTAAGGTCGAACTCTGGCAGTGGGTTCCTCGGCCTCGTATACCTTGTTCGTCAGCGCAGAAGAGGGAGACGTCGCGGACTCGACGTTCGTAGCTCAAATCCTCGTCCAAATCTGGATGACCCCATTGTCGGGCAACTCATCCTTATAGACAATGGGTCCGAGTCCGTTGGTGAAGGAGAAAATCAGCTCGGGGCTTCCATTTCGCAAGTTAGATTCTGGTTGTCAGTCTTAAGTTATGCTTCTTTTCTTCAGGACGAAAAGAAAGGAATTGAAAAGAGTCTGAACTCATTCTTTGTTCATGTATTTATAAGAAGGAATCATTTGTTAAAAGAATCACTTATTAGAGGGTTTGTTTATTCAGAACGGAATGTTCAAAGGTGTAGAGAAGGTAAGGAATCCGATTCGGTAAAGGAAAAGAAAGTCTTAAGCAAGACTTCCCGACTCGAAGGATCACTCCTAAACTAACACCTATCGGGGTCCACCCCACCTCGTAAATGAGGTAAAAGGATCTCTGAACCTCTCCGTTTAGGGGTGTCTAAACAAATGGCTCCTAAATCCGAGAGAATGTCAGCTATACTCGTTCAAGATAGAAATGAACATAGTATTCCAACGGAAAGAAGGGTAGCTCGATCCATTAGGGACATGGATACACTACCGATTTTTGAAAGCAGAATTATTCGATTATAATGGAGAGAGGAATCTTCCCGACGGAGTCGCCGTAAGTTGTCGACATATTTTTAGGGTTGTGTGATATTTTGAAAAGGGGGCGCCTAACGTAAGTTACGTTTAGCGAATTTAAATTTTAAATTTAGATTTAAATATATATATATATAATTTAGAAAGTAGTATTTGATTTTGAAAATAATTTTAAATATGAGATTAAACCGATCTCACATCCCAAATAGTTTATATAAACGAGCACCGCACCACAAACCGTGTATCTATCCCTAAGGATGTACACACCGCTCGAGGGTGGGGCTCGATCAAATAAACTAGAAGTTTTAGTGACATCCGTTCGTCCGCGAACCAATTTTATAAGCCGACAAATTCCCCGCTTAATATGAAAGTATTAAACAGTGGTTTATATTACTCCGGGTTCTTTAAAATTCCCTATAAGGGCAAGCCCCTATAGTTAATTACATCTTAAGTGACGGGAATCACCTAAGAAAACTCTCGATAATAACCAATAATTTCGCTCTCAAGAATTTCAAAGTTTAAGGTTTTCAAAGATCGAATTTTGAATTTCAATAAGGAATGGATCAAATTTGGAACATTTTGTTTTGTGAATCCAAAGGAAGAAAGGTAGGAGAAATCACCGATTCGAAGTGAACTTCGGTAATTTCCCGACTATCCTATTGTTTCGCTCGAATTTAGAAAGTCCTAATGTTTATTTAGTATTTCAATCTCGCCAATTTTAATTAATTAGGGCTTATATTTGTATGATAAAATCAAACAAATAAACTCTAGAAGATGTGAGGGTTTATTGTCGTATCTGACGACTACCTCGGAATCCTAAGATCTGCTAGGGCTTAATTTGCAATGCAAATGCCTAACGAAGAGGTCGAGGGTTTATGTCGCACTAGTGCAAGCTACCTCGAAGTCCTATGGCTTTGTTGTTTAATTCTAAGAAGGTTTTGCTGAAGTAGGTTCAAGTTTTGCCGACGACGATGGCCGTGTCGCCCACCATGCTCCAAGCTCCTCGTTGTCGCAGAGGTTTAGTTTTAGAAATCATAAATCGTGAGATGAGAAAAGTGTTTTGGTTTGTAGAAGATCTTAATTTCCAAGTGTTTTGTATTTCGATTAAAACAAATCTTAAAGTTGATTATAACGACACCGGTTAAGATCCCACGGCTCCATCCTTCCGGCATCATTATTTTTATCGATTCACTTAATCCCGTATGAATTCGCTAAACTCAACCGAATGAGTTCCACACTTTCATTTAGACCGCGGAAATCCCGTTAGCAACACGTAGGTTACATCATCCGAGGTATTCCCGATCATCCAACATGACGTTTTAATTTAGTTGCAATCGTAGTTTTGTGTTCGTTTGTGATTAAATTTCGAGTTGTTTTATATTTTGAAATGTTGTGGCGGTGAATTTTATCTCGCAATGACTTTTAACTTAGTTTTGGTTTCAGCTTTAGTGACTATCCTAAAGGTGTGGGTTTTCATGCAATCAGTTGTTTTATCATGCAAGAAAAGAATAAATGCATTTCGCAATAAAGTAAGTCGCAAGAAGGTAAATCATAGAAAGTAAATTGCAAGAGAGTGAATCGCAATAAAATAAAAGCGTACCCTGAGGGTCTTCCCGTCATCCCAAGCTGCACTTAAAACACAATTAGAATATTTAAGCAAGTTCCTAGTAAAGCTAAGGGAAAGGTTATGGTTTTCTACCAAATTCCTAATCCTATACCTAGTCATCTCCTATGACGTCTAGTGTTCTTCGTGTTTTTGTTCGAGGACGATTTTCTTCATCAAAGAACAATTAAATCCAATCGTTCTTATAAATATCCTATCATATCGAGGAAGTGCTTAAGAAGAATCTTAAACATCTTTTCAATATTTTTAGGATTGTTTTAAGTCCAAATGAATTTAATTATATAAATGAATCAATCGTCCGAGGTTTTCAAGTTTTGTTAACTCGCCTAATGAATTAAGACATTTCGAATATCTTATGAGTGAAGTAACACTTCATTTAATGTTTCATTTAGAGTTATAATAATCAAAGCTTTCAAGGGTAAATTAAGTATTCAAATGATTCGATTTAAGTTAAAGGGTTTAAATTTGAATAGTGTTCAAGTCGTTTTATATTTAATTTCTTTTATGTCTTAGGTGATGTTATATTTAATTCAATTTAATTTAATTGAGTTTTAATTTAATTTAATTTAATTTAATTTGATTTCGATGTTTAATTAATTTGATTTTGATTTAATTTAATTTAATTATTTAATTTAATTTAATTATTTAATTTTTTAATTTAATTTAATTTAATTTTGTTTAATTTAATTTAATTTAATTATTTAATTTAATTTAATTTAATTTAATTTAATTTAGTTTAATTTAATTTAATTTATATTTTAATTTAATTTTAATTTAATTTAATTTATAATTTTAATTGAGATTTTAAAAGAGTTTAATGATTTAATTAAGTCTTTTAATATTTTAAATTCGAGTTATCATTTTAATTAAGAGTTAAGTGTTAATGATATAATTAGTTTAGGGATTTTTTAAATTAAAGAATAAATCTCTTCCTAATAAATATCCCTTATTTTAATAATTCCAATTTTATTATTCTTCCAAATTTAATCTATTATTTAATTAAAGTTTAATCATTTTAAAAAAAAAGTTTAATGAGTTTCTACCCTTTAATTATTTAAATTTCAATCATCCAAATCAGATTAAGATCAAATATTTTACTTGTTGATTTTTTTATTAAACCTAAAGTTTTAATTAAGGGTTAAAAGTTTAATTACCATTTTACTCCTTAAGCTTAATAATTTCATAACTCACTAAATTGAACTCAAAATGAACTTGAAATTTTTATGTGACTTCACTCATATGTCAATAAAGACATGAGAGGAGAAAATGTGATTTTTCTGTATTTAATTTATTTATATAATTATTTTTGGTGGAAAATAGAGATTTTCAAGGAAAATTTGATAACATGACCAAAGGAAAGTTTCTGTCCTTAAGAAAATTAGGGGACATTCCTAATGACTAGAGAAGCACTTGGACCAATTTTAGTGATTTTTTGAATTATATTATTTTTATTATAATTATTTTGAGTTTTGGAGTGTTAATTAATTTAAAAATAAAATAAATGTTGAAAAATGGATTTTATATTTTTCAAAAATCTCTCTGATATCAAGGAAACTAGAGAAGCAAATTTTGCAATTTTCTGATTTTTCTATGATTTATTATAATTATTTTAGTGAAAATGCTAGAAAATACATTTTTTAATTTTAAAATTACCCTAAGGCTTTAAAATTCAATATCTCACTAAATAGACCTAAGAAAAATGTGGGATTTGTTCCTAAGTGATTAAAATTCAAAATGTGACATTTTGGTGAATTTTATTATTTTTGTGATTTTTATTATTTTTTAATTATTAAAAATATTAAAATATTATTAAAAATCAACTTTTTTAGAAAATTGAAATTTTAATTTTCTTAGGTTCCCCTGATATCAGAGAGGCTCCAAAACCAATTTGGTGAATTTTTGAAAAGTATTTTAAGAGTTATGAATTTTTAAAGTTTAAAATGGCTAAGTCGACTTAATCAACCCAATTAGTGCGGGCTAACCAAGTCCAATCGACCTCAAATTTTTATGGTGGATTCCTTCTGATCCTAAAGGTCAGTGGAGAATTGATTTCAAGTCAATTTGATGCCCGGTTAACTCTAATTAATTAAAGACCTATTTTGGGTGTTTAAGCCAATTAGGGTTGCTTTGAATGAACTAAGCCAAAATCTATTTTTCCTAGGGTTCTTCTGGTCATAAGGAACATCACCAAATTTTCCTAGAATTTATTTCACAACATGCTATTTACTGGAATTAAAATACTCAAAACAATGACTCGAACTTGAAAAATCAAGAACTCTTCATAGGATGGCTCTCGACTTTGGAAAATTCAGTGAATGTTCCCAAATTCGGAGGCTTCAAAAGCCCTATGGTCTCATGCCATGGTGAATTGTATGCATGCATGGAGAATTAAAACAATGCAGAGAGTAAATAAATTATAAAAAATAAAATATTCGATGAAATTAAGTGATTTCTTTTCCACATTATTCTCCTCTCTTCACCGAGCAAGAGGGTATTTTTATTTTATTTTTCTGATTTTTCTAGTACAGCAGATATGAATTTTCGAAGTTTAGGAATTAAATAAATCGAAAATCCCTAATTTTCTACTTATCCGAGTCACGCGCCGCATCCTCGCAGCCTCCGAAAGGCCACGCGGCGCGCTCCCATTCGACGCCGCCACTCCGAGTCGCCAGCCCGGCCCCGCGGTTCTCGTACCGTCTCCCCGGTCCGACGCGATCCGCGCCGTCCGTGCGCGCGTGTATCGAATGGACGCGCATCCGTTCATCGTCCCCAAGTGTTCTCACCCGAGAGCCGTCCACACTAAATCCCTAAGATCTCACTCGATTCTCAATGGATTTTTACGTTCTTATACTCTACGGATTCGTCTCGAAGAGACGAACACATCTATACGATTAACATGCATCGAAATTAAAGCATTTGAAATGGAGAATCTCCGAAGCTCGGGATGAAGAGTTAGCTCATACCTTGGCTCGTAGAAGTGTGGCTTCAATCCGAGAGCCGTTGCACCTTCGATTGGGTCCCAGCAAGCTCCGCATGAAGTCTCCCGGTCCGGTGAATTGTCCGGATATGATTTCGACCAAGCCCGATCACAAAGCTTGGAGGCCGGAGCAACCGGGTGGCCCGGAGATGGGGCTTTTGATGACGGACACCTTCCCTCGTCCGGTGAAGGTGTAGAGCCAATCAATTGGGAATCGGCTCACCGTGGAGAAGTGTCCCGGTTTTCGTAGAATTTCAACTCCGAAATCGAGCTTACAGAGGAGAAATGGCAGGGGAATTTCACCTGGGATCAAGTGCTCTAAGGGTGGAGGAGGGTCCGGAACAATTTTGCGCAGTTTTGGCAAGGTTTATGCTTCTCTCTTCTCATGGCCGAGAGGGGTGGAGCTTGAACAGAGCTGGCTGGGGCCTCCTGCGGGGAGTTAGGGCTCGGGATCACCGCTCTCGGTGAGGAGAAGAATGGCCCATGGTGACCACTAGGCAAGGGGCAGCTCAAGCAAGTGAGAATTTCAATGTCGGCTCACATGCGAGCTCTCGCCATGGTGTTTTCCGGCGGCCCGGTGGCCGGCCGGCTAGTGCATGGGTCACCCTCAAGGTCAGGTGGGTCGTGGCTGCGAGGTTTGTGCAATCAATCGGCCATGGACATGTGTAAAGGCTTTCGATCCAAAGTAGAATGGGGCATGGCTAGTTTTGAGTCTAAATGGGTCAATCCACCCATTTGGGCTTGGTGCACCCTTCAAGGTGGCTTTGGATGCCGTGGGGGATCAAAGGGATCGACTGGTCTCGCATGGAGAAGTCTCCATCCAAATATATTCGGATTAAATTTAAGTTTAGGTGAAACATGATTAAGGCTAATGAGCTTTAGGGATTATGGAAAGCCCCCCTCTTCTTACCCAATATGGCATGGTGGAGTGTCCAAAGCTCTCATGGCTCACATGTGGCTCATGCATGGCTTCATGGCTCACCTTCGTCTGCAAAAAGTTCGTCAATTTCATAAAAAAGGATTTTAAGGATTTTGGATAATTTGGTGGAAATTTGGATGAAGCTTCATTTAGAAATATTTGATCATTGGTTTAGGACTTAGGGATGATTTTAATTGAAAGTATGATGAGGGGAAATGTCATATGGGCTTTGGAAGAATTTTTTTGGGGTTTTGGATTCTGATGGAAGTGGCTTTTAAAATGGTTTAAGGAATGCGCCCTTAAGTTTAAAAATGAATTTATGGATGGGAATTTTGTAAAGAGGTTGGGCCAAATAATTGTTGGGTTTAGCTCATGGATGTGTCATGAGTGATTTGAAACAAATTGGGGTGATTTGGATTCGAATCGGGTTGAATTCGGTTAGGCTCGGGTTTAGGTCAAAAATGGGCCTTTTAACCTCGGGGTTGAGTTCGAGTGGGACTTGGGTTCTAAATTTTGGGCAAATCATGTTAGGGTTTTGTTTGTGGGGATGTTAAGGAGGATTTAGAAAAGGTTTGGGGTTAATTGGAGTTGAATCGGGTGAGTTTGGGTTAAGCTCTGGGTCATGGGTCCAAATCGGGCTTTAAGGCCAAAAGTGAGATTGGATCCAAATGTCAATCAAATTGGACTTGGATTTGGTCTAGATTGGTATTGGGAATGTTGAATTGAAGTTTAGAATTGAATTGACCAGAATTTGGGTCAATTGGATAGGTTTGGTTTAACATCGGGTTCACTTTCGGGTTAAAATGGGTGAAATTGGGGGTTTTGACAAAAGTAGGGTAAATTGACAAAATTGGCCCATGGTGTAGTTGGACAAAATGAAATTGGGAATATTTAGGATTTTCTGGAATTTTCTGGGAATTTTCTCGAATTTTTGGATTTTTAGGCCAAGAAGGGTATTTTGGGTATTCGGAGGGTATTGGGAGGTATTTTTGGAATCTTTGGTATTTTTGGGTATGGATGATCAATTTGAGTGATGTGGAGATGTTTGGGATTGATTTTGGAGAATTTTGGGTAATTTGGAAATTTTGCAAAAATTGGGTAATTTCAAGCGGTTTTGGTAGGCTAAGTAGTGTAGGGTCCCTGGGTCAAAAATTGAAAATTGGGAAATTGAAGATCGGGTGAATCTAGGTGGAAAGAAATCATTTTGGTTGAGCCATGAAGCCATTTCAAGCCCATATGAGCCATGAAAGGACTCATTCGAGGCATTCACTATGTTGTTCCTAACCCTCTTACCAAGGGCTTAGGGGTTAAGGACCATCCATGTGAATCACCTACATGAGTCGGAGGTTAAGTTGGGTATGGGTGTGGTTTTAGGAAGTGTGTGGAAATGTAGTGTGTAAGTGTAGTGTAAGTCAGCCCCTTCACTGCACTGTGCCACCAGTGCAGGGCCCTAAGGCCAAAGAGTCCTATAGAACTCATCCTTTAAACTTCCACATTTCGATTTCAACCCTCTAGGTAATTAGTGGGTCTATAGTCAAGTTTGTGGAGTTTGCAGGGAGTTTAGAAGTGGTTTGAATTTCTAAAAGGTGGGTCCCAATTCTAGTCCTCTAAGATAGTCAAAGGAAAAGCCTAAGGCTAGATCCTAAGCACTAAAAAGAAGAAGGGAAGACCTCATCAAAAATGAGGTCAACAAATGGACCCCTCAATAGGTGTGGTGAGCCGACGGAGCACACCGCGCGTATCGGTGTTGACCGAAGCGATCAACAAAACCAACACGGATGTCCAAGTGACAAACTTGGGACGAAGCAGAAGAGTTTCGCTGGGAGTGTCAAGCATATCTCCGGAACCGGAGATTCTCGAACTCTCGCCGGGGAAAGGAAAAGGAGGTGAATCCCAAATCACATGATCTCGGGGAATTTCGATTTAGATTTTATTTTGTTTTAGTTTAAGTTTTGATGTGTGAGTTTAAATTTTAGTTCGAGTTTCAATTTAGATTTAAGTTTGTCAAAATTAATTCGAAGGATTCGATTCTGAAATGAAAATTGAATTTCGAGGTTTTAGATGTAATATCTTCAACCTCGAAAGAAAATTGAATTGATTAGATTGAATCGTTGCAATGAGAAGAGATCTCAGAGCAAAGTGGTGTTGGATATAAAATCCTTAACCTCAAGAGTTTGATTTTGATGTATTTCATTGCGATAGGGAAATGATCCTAAAGCAATGCAGATCTCGATGTAAAATCCTTAACCCCGAGAATTCGATTTGATGTATTTCAAGGCTAACAGGGAAAGAATCCTAAAGCAAGGCAAGCCTTGATGTAAAATCCTTGACCCAAAAGTTTGAATTTGATGTATTTCAAGGCACATAGGAAAGAATCCTAAGCAATAGGCACTTGGATGTAAAATCCTCGACCCAAAAGTTTGAATTTGATGTATTTCAAAGGCACAGGAAAGAATCCTAAAGCAAGGTAGCTCTGGATGTAAAATCCTCGACCCAAAAGAGTTCAATTTGATGTATTTCAAAGGCAACAGGAAAAGAATCCTAAAGCAAGCAGCCTTGATGTAAAATCCTCGACCCAAAAGGTTTGAATTCTGATGTATTTCAAGGCAATAGGAAAGAATCCTAGCAAAGCAGTCTCTGGATGTAAAATCCTCGACCCAAAAGTTTGAATTTGATGTATTTCAAGGCAATAGGAAAGAATCCTAAAGCAAAGGTACTTGATGTAAAATCCTCGACCCAAAAGAGTTTGAATTTGATGTATTTCAAAGGCAACAGGAAAGAATCCTAAAGCAGCAAGTCTCGATGTAAAATCCTCGACCCAAAAAGTTCGAATTTGATGTATTTCAAAGGCAACAGGAAAGAATCCTAAAGCAAGCAATCTTGGATGTAAAATCCTCGACCCAAAAGGTTCGAATTTGATGTATTTCAAAGGCAATAGGAAAAGAATCCTAAAGCAAAGTGCAGCTTCGGATGTAAAATCCTCGACCCAAAAGTTTGAATTTGATGTATTTCAAGGCAACAGAAAAGAATCCTAAAGCAAGGCAAGTCTTCGATGTAAAATCCTCGACCCAAAAGTTCGAATTTGATTTGATTGATATTTGATTCGAGATCTGAAGAAATTGAATTTGAATTTGATCGAGACTCAAGTCCGGAAAGATTGAATTGGAAATTTGAAATTGGAAGGATGAGTTCGAACTCGATCGAAATTTGATTTAAGATTTGATTCAAGTTTGGAAGATCAAGTTTGAAATTCGATCGAGATCGATTCGAAATTCGATCGAGGATTCGATTTGGAATTTGTAAAGATGAAATTTGATTTGAAGTTTGGAAGGATGGAATTTGAGATTTGTGTTGATTTCGTTTATCTTTTAATGATTTATTTTATTTTATCGTTTATTTAACGTTCATGTGAATTTGGTATTTGTCATTTTTCAGATTTTTTTTTTAGAAAGTTTTCTTTTATTCTCTTTTTTTGTTTTATTTCTTTTCTGTTCTTTGTTCGAAGTTCATTTAACTTTAATGGCGTTTCCCAATCAATTTGCACAAAAGAGGTGAAGGCCAAAAACGCGACATGGTCACTTTCATTCCAATCATGTCGAAAATACGTCGTACAACTCGATCCGGAATATATTTCATACAATCCATGTAGACTAAAACGGACCGTGTATGATCTTTGTTGATCCATCAAAAGAATCATCTCGTCAAAAATCCATGTCCGAATAGGAGGTACATGGTCAATAACATCACCTTCCAAGCCATCCTCGGCAAGGATGCCGACCGGATGTACGTCGGAGGTGTGATATTTCCCATGTAACTCACAGCCTCGTAAGGCCGGAGGTTCTCTAGCTCGGGGTCCGGTCGGAAATGGTAAGGTATTTTGTTGTCGTCCATCCTCCCGAAAGTAACCGAGATTCGCTCCACCGGCACTCCCGGTATGCAATGCTTTGCGATATCTCGCTCCGTTACCCTGCAGCATCATGACGGAACCCACCGGCAAAGGTATCTTTACCGGCCCTCGAACTCACCCGGGCCTCGCTATCCGGAGGTCGCATCCGAACATGATGTTACACTCATTCAAGAAAGAGACCGTGCGTAAAGGTCTCGACGAAGTCGTGGTGATCAATATGTGGGGGTATGCAACTACCCCGTTTGTAGATGTTGATAATGCAGCTATTGGGTATGCAATCTGGCCGGCGCACTCTCCATGTTATCAATCTTTTTACCATTCTCTCGATAACTAATGGCATCGGATCCACTCGCCCATGACGGAGTATCCCTGTGGGTTTCCCTTCGTCTTCAAGCAAAGTTGTAGCAAAGATCCGCATCGTATCGTGATTCTTCCTTTCCCCGGCATCCATCTCTCGGGGTTCCGAGTATGTGTTTTCCTCAGTGCGGCTCGCTCGGCCCATTCTTTTCGTATCCCGGATACAATCCACGATTTGCTGTTGTTCATACTTCCGAGAATACGTCGGTGTGTAGCTCGAGGCCTTCTAGTATGTTGATTCTTCTTCCTTTAATTCTCTCGAAGTATTCGAAAGTTTTCTTTTCAACATTCTCGCATTCTCTCCAGCTTCGTATTCCGGAATGATCCGCAGATGGCGAGGCCTCGTGACATATTGTGGGATATATGGTTCAATCCCTTCACGTTCCCCCGCATACCTCGCTCCTCGTGGATGATGCCTCGCCGGACATCCCCCGGGTTGCTTCGCAACAAGGTCATGCACTATCGGTGGTTCTATCCGGTGGCGTGGTAGCCTTCTTCTTCCGATCTTCCGGAGATTTCCCCGGTTCTTTCCGTCATCCTAGGAGCCGGCCTCCTTTCTTCAGGTTCCCGGTGAACCGGTGTCCTCGAAGTGTATGTGCCGGCATCAGCAATCGTCTCGTCGCGCTGGTCCGCAGCCTAGTTTTGTTAACATCTTACTGATACGGCGATTCTTATTTCTTCGTTGCGCGGCCGTGAGAGTAGCTCTCCGAACTTCTGAATCTCTGCGGGCGCGGCGCCGACAAGCTCGCCCTCCGCCGTAGTGATTACGGACTTCATTTTCTTGTCTTCTTCGCGTTTGCCTTTCTTTTCTTGTCGTTGGATCTGGTGGCTTGGGCCACCCACTTTCATCACTCGTCTCGTCCGGCAGTTCTTCTGCGTTAACCGGGACCCGACCACTTTCCTCGTATCGTAGGCTCCGCCGGTGCGAAATCCGAGTCAATCTCGATTATCGCTCCATCTTTCACCCTCTTTTCATCGAGTGCAAGGCTTACGCCATTCTTAAAGTTCAAGACCAACCGCCCGTTCGACATTTCCCCGCGAAAAGACAAGGAAAAGGATCGTGGGTCGTACTAAGAACAAGAACATTAAGAAAATGTTTATTAAAGATACATTTTTTATTATTCTTATATTTTAAAATTTAACAGGAATGAAGTAGGATAAGATCAGGGAAGAGATTTTGATTTGGAAAGGAAAACAAGGAAAACTTTATTATCATGATTTTATTTATCTTAGCACATTTTATTATTTTTGGCGTTCGGACCCAATCATAAGTAATTACTTTCGCCCGTGTTTCTTAGGGATGAAGAATTCATTCCTTCGAAACATCGTATACCGTAATACTTTTTCAAGTATCGTCCGTTGATCTGAAGCATATGTCGTTCTCCCCGGCAATTCACTAACCGGTAGGAACCTCCCGAGTATACCGCTTCAACCACAAACGGTCCTTCCCAAGTGGGTTCAAATTTTCCTCCTATCTCGCGGTGTGCAAGAACAGTCTCTCGAGAACGAGAACTAAGTCACCAACTTCAAGGTTCTCGGCGGACCTGCTTGTCATGGGCTTGAACCATCTTAGCTTGGTATAGTTCTAAACTCGTTGCGCCGCAAGTCTTTTCCTTCCAAGCTTTCTAATTCTTCGAGTCGTAATCTGGCGTTTTCCGTCGTGATCTTGTTTGCAATCGCAATTCCGAGTGAAGGAAGCCGAACCTCTAAAGGTAACACCGCCTCGGACCCATACACCCGCAGCGTAAGGTGTAGCTTCGAGTAGGAGTTCGAAGGTTGTCCGTAGAGTCCACAAGGCTTCTAACAATTTCTCGTGCCAATTTCTCTTATTATCGTCCAAGGTTTTCTTTAAGATTCGAACGAGAGTTTTATTAAAAGCCTCGCCGAGACCGTTTGCTCTTGGGTAGTAAATTGTCGAGTATCGCCACCGATTCCGTGTCTCCCGACAAAATTGTTGATTTGTGTGCTTCGAATGCCGACCCATTATCCGAGATGATCTCGCGCGGCACTCCGAAACGGTAGACAACTCGTTCTCGAAAACCGTAAGCACGTGGTGTGCTTTCACTTCTCTAAGGAACCGGCTTCGCCCACTTGGAAAAGTAATCCGTAGCCGCAAGAATGAAGCGATGTCCTTTTCGAAGATGGTGGTTCTATCGGACCCACTATATCCGTGCCCCAACATTCAAATGGCCACGACGCAATTGTCGTGACAAGACATTCTGGAGGCCGGTGCAGAACCACCCGCGCACTCGGCATCGGTGAGCGCCTCTGCGATTTTCATGCAATCGGTCATCATCGAGGGCCGTAGTACCCTAGTCTTTTAATTTTCATTTTCATCTTTGGACCCGACCGGTGAGCGCCACAGAGTCCCGAATGCACCTCTTTAACAATTTCACGGGCCTCGACCCGCTAGCACCTTAGCCACATTTCGATCAAAAGACCTTCCGTATAATGTGTTGTTTATTAATGCGTAGATGTAGTTCTTTTCTGATCCGATGGGCCAGCCGACCTATCATCCGGCAGTTTTCCCGTTTGCGTGCAGTTCATCAATGGCCGTCGCCAATCTTCTCGTGTTTTCCGTCACCGCCGCAACCGATTCTTTTTCTTTTTCTCGATTTGTGTATCGTGTCTATGTCAAGCCGTGATAGGACTCCGACGTCCGTGAACCGACACTTCCACCGATTCATCTTGCAAACATGCAAATTCTTTTGCGAGACGGCTAAAGCATCTCGCTAAAGCATTTTCTTTTCTCGGGAATTTTGTAGATCGTCACATTTGGAATCCGTTCCAACAGCTCGTATGGCATACCTGAAGTATTGTTCGAGTCTTGGTTTAAAAATTCCGTATTGTCCGCGATCTCGCTGAATGATTAACCGTGAATCCCCGTAGATGTTGATGTCTCGTTATCCCCATTCGAATAGTTAATTCCAACCCCGTTATGAGGGCTTCGTATTCTCGCTTCGTTGTTCGTACACGGTTCCGTCAAGTGGTAGGAGTATCTTAACATCCCCCGCTCCGTGTTATAAAGATTAGCCCGATTCCCGCCTTACCGGGCACTATCACTTGCGATTCTTCGTCTTAGTGTGCTGAAGATGCTCCGTCGAAATATAATTCCCAACGTCGATCATCAGGGTCTTCTAGGTTCATTATTTGTTCATCCGGCAAATCGTCATCGAGAGGAGATTCGCGCCGGCAAAGGGTGTGCTGCGAGGAAGTCCGCTAAGACTTGTCCCTTTACGGCACGCAGAGGCACGAAAGTTATATCGAATTGCAATAATATCATCGACCATCCGGCAAGTCTGCCGGAAAGTGTTGGACGAGTCATCAAGTATTGCAATGGATTAAACTTCGAAATCAAGTCGACCTTATGAGAAAGCATGTAGTGCCTCGAGCTTTCGAGCGGCGAAGATCAGGGCCAAACAATGCTTTTCAATTGCGGGATACCTTACTTCCGTCGGAAGTAAACGACGGCTTAAGTAGTAAAGAGCATTTTCTTTACCCTCATCATCGACTCCGGCTAACATGGCTCCGAGAGAGTCGTCTAAAGCCGCGGTGTAAAGTATCGCCGGTCTACCCGAGATCGGGGCTGCTAAGACAGGAGGTGTCATTAAATATTGTTTAATGTCTTCGAAGGCCTTCTCGGCATTTCTCTTCCCAAATAAATTTGGCGTCCTTTTAACTAGTGCCGAGAAAGGCCGACACCTACCGACAAGCTCAGATAAAGCGTCGAAGATATGCCAGCCTTCCCTTGAAAAGATCGTAGTTGTTTTAAGGTTTCGGGAGGCGGCATTTCTAAGATAGCTTTAATCTTCTCCGGGTCGATTTCAATTCCACGATGTCTCGACAACGAATCCTAAGAATTTCCCGGAGGTGACGCCGAAGGCGCATTTTAAGGGATTCATCTTAAGGTTAAATTGTCTTAATCGTTCGAAAACAATTCTCAAATCATACAAGTGGTTTTCCTTTACTTTGCTTTCGATGACCACATCGTCCACGTAGCATTCGACTTGATTGTGGATGAGATCATCAAAAATTCTCGTCATTGCTTTTGGCAAGTTGCTCCCGCGTTCTTCAATCCGAATGGCATCACCGTGTAGCAAAATACTCCGATCGGCGTTCGAATGCCGTAAGCTTTTCATCTTCTCGGAGCCATTTTTATCCGGTTGTATCCCCGAAGATCCATCCATGAATGAGAATATTTCATGTGTCGAAGCAATATCGATCATTCGCTCCGGAATCGGCAGAGGGAATTCATCTTTTCGACATGCCTTGCTTAAATCTCTCGAAGTCCACACAAATTCCGATCCGACCATTCTTCTTTCGACCGGCACCACATCGGCTAACTGTGCTCGGGTATTGTTCTTCACTGGACAAATTTAGCGTCTATTAGCTTTTTAACTTCGGCTATGACTTGTTGTTCGATTTCTAGACGCATTCTTCTCGGGACCTCGTCCGACCGGGAACAGTAGCAGGATCCACTCCTAGCTTATGGACCGCAACCTCTCGGAGCTAATCCCGGCATTTCATCGTAGCTCCAAGCAAAACAAACTTTTAAATTCCATTAATAACTCGATTATTTCTTCGAGTCTTCTTTATCGAGTAAGGAGCTAACAAAGGTAGGTCTAGTGCTCTTCGCTAGTACCTAAGTTAACTTCCGTTAACTCATCTATCGAGATTTGATTTCTTCTTCGAATTCCGTGGAGCGTCTCCAATTTGTAAATCTTCGAGTTCGTCCGTAGTTTCCATGCGCTTCATTGGACTCGCAAGTGACAACCAAGCAAAATTCAGCATCGTCAACCGACCCTACCGTGCCGAATCCGAGTCCATACTTTCGAATCGGAGGACGACCGGAGTTATTCCATAACTTTTCAAAATGTTGTGATCGGCCTTTTGTCCATTGTCGAGGTAAGAAACCACGTTGAATTAAATTTCGAACACTAGGGAGAGTACCACTCAAAAGGTAATTCCATTAATTCCGATGAAGTGACATCTTCGAATTGTACATTATTTTCAGCTTTGGAGGAAGAAGCACTCGCGTAGAATTTGATCGGCCTTGCACCGTCATTACGTACCTCTTCGACCACCATACCCTCGATCTTACTAGAATGGATCGGAGTTAGGGTCATAGTATGTACGTAGTGGTTAATCTTCTCGTACATTGATTTATATTCTTCGTTCTTTTCATCTTCGAGGGAGATCTTGTATTGCGGCTTCTTTCGACTTATTGATGCCGCTTCTTGCTTCGATTTCTTTTTCTTCTTCGTAACTATCATTCCAATCAACATTGATGGTCGGTTTCTTCCGTCCAATTGTCCTAGTGCTCTCTACCACGCCGCCTCGTCCCCGCCTCGACCTCGATGCGAGTCGTGGAGAAACCTTCACCATCTCGCCGAAGGGAGTGGTGAGTGATCGTCGGACTAGAACTTCAGTGTTCTTCGTTGTCCCGAACTTTCTTTGCTTCATTTGTTACGCGTATCTCCGGAGAAGATCGTTTTCTTGGCGTGCATAATAAGCCGCATCTTCATGGATTCCAATCTCATGTACGTGAGAATGGTCAGTAAGTCGCCTTTGATGCACCGTTCCACTCCATCGTAATATTTCGATGCACCGATGCAGCAGATGATGGTACCATCCCGTTTTCATGTATCCATGGTCGGCCCAAGAGAGCGTTGAACGACGTTTCGAATCGATTATATGAAATTTCGCGGTTGTCTTTGCTAAATCACCGGTCTTCATCGCAGCGTTATCGACCCGAGGGCTCTTTCTCCTTTCCGGTCGAATCCTCTTAATAACATTTTGTCGGCCTCGAGCTCACGAGCATCAATTTCCAAGTATGCTAGTGTTCGAAGACTCATTATATTGATTGATGCTCCCGGATCCACCAATACTCCGGAGAGCGTAAACTTCCCAATTGTAACCGAAATGTACAACGGCCGGTCGTGATCCGCCGTCCCAAGTAGTAGTCATCGTCCGTGAAGGTAACACCTCGTCGTTCCTTTAACGAGCAAACCTCATCTAAGGAATCTCCGCCATTCGAGCTAAGCAAATTTCCGGATCAAGTAAGGCCTCGATCGAGCTTCTCTCATCTCCTTTCGATAAGATGAGAGCATCGTAAATGCTCGCCTGGCTCGGTAGTTTCCTAAGATGGGCTAGCACGTTGTAGTCCACTTTGTTCTCCATGCGTCTCGCTTCTTCTCGAATGGGTATTTCTTCTCGCCGGGGTTGGTTCTTCTTGAACAACCACCGCTTTCCTTTGTCTTTCGGACCCATTCTCGGAGGTAGAACTTTTCCACTTCTTAAGTCGACTTCGTAATTTCTTCTGAATCTAGTGTCGAGTTTGCCGGTGTTTCCTCCCGAATCGGAATGACCGGCTCTTCCCGGATTATCTTCAAAATCAAGGCTCTAACTCTATCGTAACCGGAGCTCCTCGAAACTCGTCGTATAGAGCCGTTGCTTATCGAGCTCTCGTAGCCTCCTCGATGGATGTCTTCTTCGTCATTTTGATCGTCGAGATCTTGTATGATTCGAGAATTGTTGCTGGTATCGAAATCGACGCCCTGATTGTCGCTAGTTACGTAATCGTTAGAAACAAGCCAAAACGTAGCCAACGCCATCACCCTTATCATTATATGATCCCACCGAAGTGAGCAGTATAATCATACAAAATCGCAGGTTCGAGGGATTTCTCCCCGAATCGAAACAACTATCCTAGGATAAGCACCTCTAGTCTAGCCTTAGGAATCTCGTCCCCTCTTCTTCGTCAATTTTCTTCTTCTCTTCGATTGTCTCCCGTCGAGGTGGTTCTTCTATCGCAAGTGATAGTACTCGGCTTAACGCGTCTCGAACTCCGAATCGAAGCTCGCACCGAAGCGGTTCGGATGTCGTCTAAAATCTTCTTCGAAGATCTCGTCCGTGCGGTAGTCCATCCATCGTCGCTAGCATAGGATCTATCTGAATGACGGATCGGCTGAGATAACATCGACGGAACCTCCTTTCCGGGGTTCCTTCATGTACTCCTTCGGGATTGTTATATTTCCTTTCCGAAGGTTGTCGTTGAGCCAACTTTTAAAGGTAATACAATCTTCTATCTTGTGCCCAAGCATCCGATGGTAGGGGCAAAAGTCGGGATCACCTTTCTTGTCGACTTCCTCCGGTCCTTTGGGCTCGGCAGCTCGGAAATCCGGAGTTTTCATTAAGCCGCGGAACATCTTCTGCACCGCTTCATTTTTGAACGGATATTCTCTCGCTCGAAGCTCCCTCAATGTACGTTGCGGACGGGACGGTTGTTCATACCGCGGAGACGACCGATAGCCGGATCGGGGTTGCCGGTAATCTTGCCGTGGTTGCCGCGGCCGTTCGGTGGTATTTGCAGACGGCTGTTTGCCTTTATCAACCGCCGCAACGACCCCGGATTTCTTTTCGAAAGTCTTCACCGGCTTCTCGCTTGTCCGTCTTGTCGGCAAAACTTAATTGCTTCGCCTCTTCTTGCAAGCTTCCGCCTTGCTTAACAACTTCTCAAAAGTCTTAATGGTGAATCCTCGAGGAGAAGTGCTATCGGGCCGTGAATGCTTTTAAGCAAGATGCCAATCGCATGTTGTTCTTGCAGCTTGTGGTTCACACTTCATGCTTAAATTTCTCCATCGAAGTATGTAATCCACTAGAGTTTCATTCGGCTCTTGTTTCTCTACCACTAAATCACCTATAGTGATGTGGTGCCGAGCTCCAGCAAATCGCTTAATGAAGAGGCTCTCTAGCTCCGAGAATGTCTTCACCGAACCGTCGGGCAATTCCGCATACTCGCCGAAGGCGATTCCCGACGCACCGCTGACGAACCGTCGGAAGAGTAACGCATCGCTCCCGCCGCATTGCAACAACTGGCACGAAAGTGTGCAACATGCCGTCTGGGGTTCCCTGCTCCGTCGAAGGTCTTAAACAGAGGTGGCACGAAGCCTTCGGTATCGGACGTCGTCGACCCTTCCTCGGGCAAGGTCTACCCGTCCGAATGGATGTCCCGTTCTTCGATCGTGCTAAGGCTTCGCACCCGTCGCTCTACCAAGTTCTTGATATCCTTTTCGTAGGATCATACTTTCGTGTTGTATCCTTTTTCACGGTCATCCCCATCGACGGATGTAATCTCCTTTCCTCCGTCTACGATGTGAATGACTTCTCGGGGGTGTCTCTCTATGTGGTCAGTACTTCGACTCCGGAGAGTGGCCGCAGCCACGGCCATCTCTTCCATCCTCTTCGCCATTCGAGCGATCGTGTCGTCCTTTTCCCGAAGCCGTCTCTTCATCGCCCGGCTCCTCTCTTCTCGCAGCCGCAGGAGCACCTCGAGAAGCCGATGAAGCTCGTGTCTCAACCATGTTGATTTCTCGCATATTCGTTGTCCATGAATTCCGCATGAGCTCGATCTCATCTCCGAACTTTCTTCTCTTTTCTTTGCCAACCGCTCTGATGCCTGTTCTCAACTTTTCCATGGCATCTTCTAGCGGAGCTTTCTGTGTATCTTCGTGGTTGTCATGCGATGG